>JAWPHD010017763.1:0-43028 GCA_037043455.1 Cyrtodaria siliqua | reverse complement strand
ACCTTATACTACTACTGATATTAGATGTATGTTTGATTATAACAAACAATAATACTGAGGAATAAATCTCGGACGAGTGTATACGGATAGTATACTGATAGTAGATGTATGTTTGATTATAACAAACAATAGTACAGAGGAATAAATCTCGGACGCGTGTATACGGATAGTATACTGATAGTAGATGTATGTATGATTATAACAAACAATAGTACAGAGGAATAAGACTCGGACGAGTGTATATTGATAGTATACTGATACAAGATGTTTGTATGATTATAACAAACAATAGTACAGAGTAATAAGTCTCGGAAGAGTGTATACTGATAGCATACTAAAGGTAGATGTATGTATGATTATAACAAACAATAGTACAGAGGAATAAGTCTCGGACGAGTGTTTACTGATAGTATACTGATAGTAGATGTATGTATGATTATAACAAACAATACTACAGAGGAATAAGTATAGGACGCGTGTATACTGATAGTATATGTACGTATAATTATAACATACAATAGTACAGAGCAATAAGTCTCGGACGAGTGTATACTGATAGTATACTGATAGTAGATGTATGTATGATTATTACAAACAATAGCAAAGTGGAATAAAAGTCGGACGAGTGTATACTGATAGTATACTGATAGTAGATTTATATATGATTATAACAAACAATAGTACAGAGGAATAAAAGTCGGACGAGTGTATACTGATAGTATACTGATAGTAGATTTATATATGATTATAACAAACAATAGTACAGAGGAATAAGACTCGGACGAGAGTATACTGATACTATGTTGATGTATGATTATAACAAACAATAGCACATAGGAATAAGTCTCGGACGATTGTATACTGATAGTATACTGATAGTAGATGTATGTATGATTATAACAAACATTACTACAGAGGAATAAGTATTGGACGCGTGTATACTGATAGAAGATGTACGTATAATTATAAAATACAATAGTACAGAGCAATAAGTCTCTGACGAGTGTATACCGATAGTACACTGATAGTAGATGTATGTATGATTATAACAAAAAATGCTACAAAGGAATAAGTCTCGGACGAGCGTATACTGATAGTATACTGATAGTAGATGTATGTATGATTATAACAAACAATCGTACAGAGGAATAAGTCTCGGACGAAAGTATACTGATAGTATACTGATAGTAGATATATGTACAATTATAACAAACAATAGTACATAGTAATAAGACTCGGACGATTGTATACTGATAGTATACTGATAGCAGATGTATGTATGATTATAACAAACAATCGTAGAGAGGAATAGATCTCGGACGAGTGTATACTGATAGTACACTGACAGTAGATGTTTGTATGATTATAACGAACAATAGTACAGAGGAATATGTCTCGGACGTGTGTATACTGATAGTAACTGATAGACTGATAGTAGATGTATGTATGATTATAACAAACAATAGTACAGAGGAATAAGTATAGGACGCGTGTATACTGATAGTGTACTGACAGTAGATGCATGTATGATTATAACAAACAATCGTAGAGAGGAATAGATCTCGGACGAATGTATACTGATAGTATACTGATAGCAGATGTATGTATGATTATAACAAACAATCGTAGAGAGGAATAGATCTCGGACGAGTGTATACTGATAGTACACTGACAGTAGATGTTTGTATGATTATAACTAACAATAGAACAGAGGAATATGTCTCGGACGTGTGTATACTGATAGTAACTGATAGTAGATGTATGTATGACTATAACAAGCAATCGTACAGAGGAATAAGTCTCGAACAAGTGTAAACTGATAGTATACTGATATTAAATGTATGTATGACTATAACAAACAATAGCAAAGTGGAATAAAACTCGGACGAGTGTATACTGATAATATACTGATAGAAGATGTATGTATGATTATAACAAACAATAGTACAGAGGAATAAGTCTCGGACAAGCGTAAACTGATAGTAGATGTATGTCTGATTATGACAAACAAACGCACAGAGAAATAAGTGTCGGACGAGTGTACACTGATAGTAGATGTATGTATGATTACAACAAACAATAGCACATGGAGGAATAAATCTCGGACGACTGTATCTTGATAGTTTACTGACAGTAGATGTATGTATGATTACAACAAACATTTGTACAGAGGAATAAGACTCGGACGAGTGTATACTGATAGTATACTTATAGTAGATGTATGTATAATTATAACAAACAATAGTACAGAGGAATAAGTCTCGGACGAGTGTATACTGATAGTAGATGTATGTGTGATTATAACAAAAACAGCACAGAGGAATAAGTATCGGACGAGTGTATACTGATAGTATACTGATAGTCGATGTATGTATCAATATAACAAACAATAGTATATATAGAAATAAGACTGGGACGAGTGTATCTTGATAGTATACTGATAGTAGATGTATGTTTGATTATAACAAACAATGGTACAGAGAAATAAATCTCGGACGAGTGTATACTGATAGTATACTCATAGTAGATGTATGTATGATTATAACAATAAAATAGTACAGAGGAATAAGTCTCGGACGAGGGTATACTGATAGTATACTGATAGTAGAAGTTTGTATGATTATGACAAACAATAGTACAGAGGAATACGTCTAGGACGAGTTAATACTGATAATATACTAAAAGTAGATGTATGTATGATAATAACAAACAATAGAAAAGAGGAATAAGTTTCGGACGAGTGTATACTGATAATATACTAATAGTAGATGTATGTATGATTATAACGAAAAAATATTACGGAGGAATAAGTATTGGACGCGTGTATAATGATAGTAAATGTACGTATGACTATAACAAACAATAGCACAGAGGAATAAGTCTCGAAAGAGTGTATACTGATAGTATACTGATAGTAGATATATGTATCATTATAACAAACAATAGTACAGATGAATAAGTATAGGACGCGTGTATACTGATAGTATACTGATAGTAGATGTATGTATGATTATAACAAACACCAGTACAGAGGAATAAGTCTCGGACGAGTGTAAACTCATAATATACTGAGAGTAGATATATGTATTGTTATAACAAACACTAGTACATAGGAATAAGTCCCGGTAGATTGTATACTGATAGTATACTGATAGTAGATATATGTATGAATATAACTAACAATAGTACAGAGGAATAAGTCTCGGACGATTGTATACTGATAGTATACTTATAGAAGATGTATGTATGGTTTTAAAAAACAATAGTGCAGAGGAATAAGACTCGGACGCGTGTATACTGATACTATGTGTATGTATGATTATAACAAACAATAGCACATTGGAATAAGTCTCGTACGAGTGCATACTGATAGTATACTGATAGTAGATGTATGTATGATTATAACAAGCAATAGTACAGAGGAATATGTCGCGGACGAGTGTATACTGATAATATACTGATAGTAGATGTATGTATGATTATAACAAATAATAGTACAGAGGAATAAGCCTCGGACGATGGTATACTGATAGTATAATGATAGTAGATGTATGTATGATTATAACAAACAATAGTACAGAGGAATAAGCCTCGGACGATGGTATACTGATAGTATAATGATAGAAGATGTATGTATGATTATAACAAAAACCAGTACAGAGGAATAAGTCTCGGACGAGTGTAAACTCATAGTATACTGAGAGTAGATATATGTATTGTTATAACAAACACTAGTACATAGGAATAAGTCTCGGATGATTGTATACTGATAGTATACTGATAGAAGATGTATGTATGATTATAACAAACAATAGTACATAGGAATAAATCTCGGATTAGTGTATACTGACAGTATACTGATAGTAAATGTATGTATGATTATAACAAACCATAGTACAGAGAATAAGTCTCGGAGGATTGTATACTGACAGTAGATGTATGTATGATTATAACAAACTATAGCACAGAGGAATAAATCTCCGACGAGTGTATACTGACAGTTTACTGATAGTAGATGTATGTATGATTATAACAAACAATAGTACAGAGGAATAAGTATAGGACGCGTGTATACTGATAGCATACTGATAGTAGATGTATGTATGATTATAACAATCACCAGTACAGAGGAATAAGTCTCGGACGAGTGTAAACTCATAATATACTGAGAGTAGATATATGTATTGTTATAACAAACACTAGTACATAGGAATAAGTCCCGGTAGATTGTATACTGATAGTAAACTGATAGTAGATATATGTATGAATATAACTAACAATAGTACAGAGGAATATGTCTCGGACGAGTGTACACTGATAGTATACGGATAGTAGATGTATGTATGATTATAACGAACAATAGTACAGAGGAATATGTCTCGGACGTGTGTATACTGATAGTAACTGATAGACTGATAGTAGATGTATGTATGATTATAACAAACAATAGTACAGAGGAATAAGTATAGGACGCGTGTATACTGATAGTGTACTGACAGTAGATGCATGTATGATTATAACAAACAATCGTAGAGAGGAATAGATCTCGGACGAATGTATACTGATAGTATACTGATAGCAGATGTATGTATGATTATAACAAACAATCGTAGAGAGGAATAGATCTCGGACGAGTGTATACTGATAGTACACTGACAGTAGATGTTTGTATGATTATAACTAACAATAGAACAGAGGAATATGTCTCGGACGTGTGTATACTGATAGTAACTGATAGTAGATGTATGTATGACTATAACAAGCAATCGTACAGAGGAATAAGTCTCGAACAAGTGTAAACTGATAGTATACTGATATTAAATGTATGTATGACTATAACAAACAATAGCAAAGTGGAATAAAACTCGGACGAGTGTATACTGATAATATACTGATAGAAGATGTATGTATGATTATAACAAACAATAGTACAGAGGAATAAGTCTCGGACAAGCGTAAACTGATAGTAGATGTATGTCTGATTATGACAAACAAACGCACAGAGAAATAAGTGTCGGACGAGTGTACACTGATAGTAGATGTATGTATGATTACAACAAACAATAGCACATGGAGGAATAAATCTCGGACGACTGTATCTTGATAGTATACTGACAGTAGATGTATGTATGATTACAACAAACATTTGTACAGAGGAATAAGACTCGGACGAGTGTATACTGATAGTATACTTATAGTAGATGTATGTATAATTATAACAAACAATAGTACAGAGGAATAAGTCTCGGACGAGTGTATACTGATAGTAGATGTATGTGTGATTATAACAAAAACAGCACAGAGGAATAAGTATCGGACGAGTGTATACTGATAGTATACTGATAGTCGATGTATGTATCAATATAACAAACAATAGTATATATAGAAATAAGACTGGGACGAGTGTATCTTGATAGTATACTGATAGTAGATGTATGTTTGATTATAACAAACAATGGTACAGAGAAATAAATCTCGGACGAGTGTATACTGATAGTATACTCATAGTAGATGTATGTATGATTATAACAATAAAATAGTACAGAGGAATAAGTCTCGGACGAGGGTATACTGATAGTATACTGATAGTAGAAGTTTGTATGATTATGACAAACAATAGTACAGAGGAATACGTCTAGGACGAGTTAATACTGATAATATACTAAAAGTAGATGTATGTATGATAATAACAAACAATAGAAAAGAGGAATAAGTTTCGGACGAGTGTATACTGATAATATACTAATAGTAGATGTATGTATGATTATAACGAAAAAATATTACGGAGGAATAAGTATTGGACGCGTGTATAATGATAGTAAATGTACGTATGACTATAACAAACAATAGCACAGAGGAATAAGTCTCGAAAGAGTGTATACTGATAGTATACTGATAGTAGATATATGTATCATTATAACAAACAATAGTACAGATGAATAAGTATAGGACGCGTGTATACTGATAGTATACTGATAGTAGATGTATGTATGATTATAACAAACACCAGTACAGAGGAATAAGTCTCGGACGAGTGTAAACTCATAATATACTGAGAGTAGATATATGTATTGTTATAACAAACACTAGTACATAGGAATAAGTCCCGGTAGATTGTATACTGATAGTATACTGATAGTAGATATATGTATGAATATAACTAACAATAGTACAGAGGAATAAGTCTCGGACGATTGTATACTGATAGTATACTTATAGAAGATGTATGTATGGTTTTAAAAAACAATAGTGCAGAGGAATAAGACTCGGACGCGTGTATACTGATACTATGTGTATGTATGATTATAACAAACAATAGCACATTGGAATAAGTCTCGTACGAGTGCATACTGATAGTATACTGATAGTAGATGTATGTATGATTATAACAAGCAATAGTACAGAGGAATATGTCGCGGACGAGTGTATACTGATAATATACTGATAGTAGATGTATGTATGATTATAACAAATAATAGTACAGAGGAATAAGCCTCGGACGATGGTATACTGATAGTATAATGATAGTAGATGTATGTATGATTATAACAAACAATAGTACAGAGGAATAAGCCTCGGACGATGGTATACTGATAGTATAATGATAGAAGATGTATGTATGATTATAACAAAAACCAGTACAGAGGAATAAGTCTCGGACGAGTGTAAACTCATAGTATACTGAGAGTAGATATATGTATTGTTATAACAAACACTAGTACATAGGAATAAGTCTCGGATGATTGTATACTGATAGTATACTGATAGAAGATGTATGTATGATTATAACAAACAATAGTACATAGGAATAAATCTCGGATTAGTGTATACTGACAGTATACTGATAGTAAATGTATGTATGATTATAACAAACCATAGTACAGAGAATAAGTCTCGGAGGATTGTATACTGACAGTAGATGTATGTATGATTATAACAAACTATAGCACAGAGGAATAAATCTCCGACGAGTGTATACTGACAGTTTACTGATAGTAGATGTATGTATGATTATAACAAACAATAGTACAGAGGAATAAGTATAGGACGCGTGTATACTGATAGCATACTGATAGTAGATGTATGTATGATTATAACAATCACCAGTACAGAGGAATAAGTCTCGGACGAGTGTAAACTCATAATATACTGAGAGTAGATATATGTATTGTTATAACAAACACTAGTACATAGGAATAAGTCCCGGTAGATTGTATACTGATAGTAAACTGATAGTAGATATATGTATGAATATAACTAACAATAGTACAGAGGAATATGTCTCGGACGAGTGTACACTGATAGTATACGGATAGTAGATGTATGTATTATTATAACAAACAATAGTACAAAGGAATAAGCCTCGGACGATGGTATACTGATAGTATAATGATAGTAGATGTATGTATGATTATAACAAACAATAGTACAGAGGAATAAGCCTCGGACGATGGTATACTGATAGTATAATGATAGTAGATGTATGTATGATTATAACAAAAACCAGTACAGAGGAATAAGTCTCGGACGAGTGTAAACTCATAGTATACTGAGAGTAGATATATGTATTGTTATAACAAACACTAGTACATAGGAATAAGTCTCGGATGATTGTATACTGATAGTATACTGATAGAAGATGTATGTATGATTATAACAAACAATAGTACATAGGAATAAATCTCGGATGAGTGTATACTGACAGTATACTGATAGTAAATGTATGTATGATTATAACAAACCATAGTACAGAGAATAAGTCTCGGAGGATTGTATACTGATAGTAGATGTATGTATGATTATAACAAACTATAGCACAAAGGAATAAATCTCCGACGAGTGTATACTGACAGTATACTGATAGTAGATGTATGTATGATTATAACAAACAATAGTACAGAGGAATAAGTCTCGGACGAGTGTTTACCTATAGTATATTGATATTAGATGAATGTATGATTATAACAAACAATAGCACATAGAAATGTCTCGGACGAGTGTATACTGATAGTACACTGATAGTAGATGTTTGTATGATTATAACGAATAATAGTACAGAGGAATAAGGCTCGGACGATGGTATACTGATAGTATAATGATAGTAGATGTATGTATGATTATAACAAAAACCAGTACAGAGGAATAAGTCTCGAACGAGTGTAAACTCATAGTATACTGAGAGTAGATATATGTATTGTTATAACAAACACTAGTACATAGGAATAAGTCTCGGATGATTGTATACTGATAGTATACTGATAGAAGATGTATGTATGATTATAACAAACAATAGTACATAGGAATAAATCTCGGATGAGTGTATACTGACAGTATACTGATAGTAAATGTATGTATGATTATAACAAACCATAGTACAGAGAATAAGTCTCGGAGGATTGTATACTGACAGTAGATGTATGTATGATTATAACAAACTATAGCACAGAGGAATAAATCTCCGACGAGTGTATACTGACAGTATACTGATAGTAGATGTATGTATGATTATAACAAACAATAGTACAGAGGAATAAGTATAGGACGCGTGTATACTGATAGCATACTGATAGTAGATGTATGTATGATTATAACAAACACCAGTACAGAGGAATAAGTCTCGG
Organism: Cyrtodaria siliqua; assembly: GCA_037043455.1. Classification (NCBI taxonomy): domain Eukaryota; kingdom Metazoa; phylum Mollusca; class Bivalvia; order Adapedonta; family Hiatellidae; genus Cyrtodaria; species Cyrtodaria siliqua. Next base: position 34,407 of record JAWPHD010017763.1, on the reverse strand, counting down.
ACGAGTGTAAACTCATAATATACTGAGAGTAGATATATGTATTGTTATAACAAACACTAGTACATAGGAATAAGTCCCGGTAGATTGTATACTGATAGTAAACTGATAGTAGATATATGTATGAATATAACTAACAATAGTACAGAGGAATATGTCTCGGACGAGTGTACACTGATAATATACGGATAGTAGATATATGTATTATTATAACAAACAATAGTACAAAGGAATAAGCCTCGGACGATGGTATACTGATAGTATAATGATTGTAGATGTATGTATGATTATAACAAACAATAGTACAGAGGAATAAGCCTCGGACGATGGTATACTGATAGTATAATGATAGTAGATGTATGTATGATTATAACAAAAACCAGTACAGAGGAATAAGTCTCGGACGAGTGTAAACTCATAGTATACTGAGAGTAGATATATGTATTGTTATAACAAACACTAGTACATAGGAATAAGTCTCGGATAATTGTATACTGATAGTATACTGATAGAAGATGTATGTATGATTATAACAAACAATAGTACATAGGAATAAATCTCGGATGAGTGTATACTGACAGTATACTGATAGTAAATGTATGTATGATTATAACAAACCATAGTACAGAGAATAAGTCTCGGAGGATTGTATACTGATAGTAGATGTATGTATGATTATAACAAACTATAGCACAAAGGAATAAATCTCCGACGAGTGTATACTGACAGTATACTGATAGTAGATGTATGTATGATTATAACAAACAATAGTACAGAGGAATAAGTCTCGGACGAGTGTTTACCTATAGTATATTGATATAAGATGAATGTATGATTATAACAAACAATAGCACATAGGAATGTCTCGGACGAGTGTATACTGAAAGTACACTGATAGTAGATGTTTGTATGATTATAACGAACAATAGTACAGAGGAATAAGGCTCTAACGAATATATACTGATAGTATACTGATAGAAGATGCATGTATGATTATAACAAATAATACTACAGAGGAATAAGTGTAGGACGCGTGTATACTGATAGTAGATGTAAGTATGACTATAACAAACAATCGTACTGAGGAATAAGTCTCGGACGAATGTATACTGATAGTATACTGATACTAGTTGTATGTATGATTATAACAAACAATGGTACAGAGGAATGAATCTCGGACGAGTGTATACTGATAGTATACTGATAGTAGATGTAGGTATGATTATAACAAACCATAGTACAGAGGAATAAGTTTCGGACAGGTGTATACTGATAGTACACTGATAGTAGATGTTTGTATGATTATAACGAATAATAGTACAGAGGAATAAGGCTCGGACGATGGTATACTGATAGTATAATGATAGTAGATGTATGTATGATTATAACAAAAACCAGTACAGAGGAATAAGTCTCGAACGAGTGTAAACTCATAGTATACTGAGAGTAGATATATGTATTGTTATAACAAACACTAGTACATAGGAATAAGTCTCGGATGATTGTATACTGATAGTATACTGATAGAAGATGTATGTATGATTATAACAAACAATAGTACATAGGAATAAATCTCGGATGAGTGTATACTGACAGTATACTGATAGTAAATGTATGTATGATTATAACAAACCATAGTACAGAGAATAAGTCTCGGAGGATTGTATACTGACAGTAGATGTATGTATGATTATAACAAACTATAGCACAGAGGAATAAATCTCCGACGAGTGTATACTGACAGTATACTGATAGTAGATGTATGTATGATTATAACAAACAATAGTACAGAGGAATAAGTATAGGACGCGTGTATACTGATAGCATACTGATAGTAGATGTATGTATGATTATAACAAACACCAGTACAGAGGAATAAGTCTCGGACGAGTGTAAACTCATAATATACTGAGAGTAGATATATGTATTGTTATAACAAACACTAGTACATAGGAATAAGTCCCGGTAGATTGTATACTGATAGTAAACTGATAGTAGATATATGTATGAATATAACTAACAATAGTACAGAGGAATATGTCTCGGACGAGTGTACACTGATAATATACGGATAGTAGATATATGTATTATTATAACAAACAATAGTACAAAGGAATAAGCCTCGGACGATGGTATACTGATAGTATAATGATTGTAGATGTATGTATGATTATAACAAACAATAGTACAGAGGAATAAGCCTCGGACGATGGTATACTGATAGTATAATGATAGTAGATGTATGTATGATTATAACAAAAACCAGTACAGAGGAATAAGTCTCGGACGAGTGTAAACTCATAGTATACTGAGAGTAGATATATGTATTGTTATAACAAACACTAGTACATAGGAATAAGTCTCGGATAATTGTATACTGATAGTATACTGATAGAAGATGTATGTATGATTATAACAAACAATAGTACATAGGAATAAATCTCGGATGAGTGTATACTGACAGTATACTGATAGTAAATGTATGTATGATTATAACAAACCATAGTACAGAGAATAAGTCTCGGAGGATTGTATACTGATAGTAGATGTATGTATGATTATAACAAACTATAGCACAAAGGAATAAATCTCCGACGAGTGTATACTGACAGTATACTGATAGTAGATGTATGTATGATTATAACAAACAATAGTACAGAGGAATAAGTCTCGGACGAGTGTTTACCTATAGTATATTGATATAAGATGAATGTATGATTATAACAAACAATAGCACATAGGAATGTCTCGGACGAGTGTATACTGAAAGTACATTGATAGTAGATGTTTGTATGATTATAACGAACAATAGTACAGAGGAATAAGGCTCTAACGAATATATACTGATAGTATACTGATAGAAGATGCATGTATGATTATAACAAATAATACTACAGAGGAATAAGTGTAGGACGCGTGTATACTGATAGTAGATGTAAGTATGACTATAACAAACAATCGTACTGAGGAATAAGTCTCGGACGAATGTATACTGATAGTATACTGATACTAGTTGTATGTATGATTATAACAAACAATGGTACAGAGGAATGAATCTCGGACGAGTGTATACTGATAGTATACTGATAGTAGATGTAGGTATGATTATAACAAACCATAGTACAGAGGAATAAGTTTCGGACAGGTGTATACTGATAGTATACTGATAGTAAATATATGTATGATTATAACAAACAATAGTACAGATGAATAAGTCTCGGACGAGTGTAAACTGAGAGTATACTGATAGTAGATTGTGTATGAATATAACAAACAATAGTACAGAGAAATTAATCTAGGACGTGTGTATACTGATAGTATACTGATAGTAGATGTATGTATGATTATAACAAACAATAGTACAGAGGAATAAGTCTCGGACTAGTGTATACTGATACTATACTGATAGTAAATGTATGTATTCTTATAACAAACAATAGTACAGATGAATAAGTCTCGGACGAGTGTATACTGACAGTATACTGATAGTAGATGTATGTACGATTATAGCAAACAATAGTACAGAGTAATAAGTCTAGGAAGAGTGTATACTGATAGTATACTGATAGTAGATGTATGTATGATCATAACAAACAACAGTAGAGAGGAATATGTCTCGGACGAGTGTATACTGATAGTATACTGATAGTAAATGTATATATGTTTATAACAAACAATAGTACAGAGAAAAACGTCTAGGAAGAGTGTATACTGATAGTATACTGATAGTAGGTGTATGTATGATAATAACAAACAATAGTAATGAGTAATAAGTCTCGTACGAGTGTATACTGATAGTATACTGATAGTAAATGTATGTATGATTATAACAAACAATAGTACAGAGTATATGTCTAGGAAGAGTGTATACTGATAATATACTGATAGTAGGTGTATGTACGCTTATAACAAACAATAGTACAGAGTAATAAGTCTAGGAAGAGTGTATACTGATAGTATACTAATAGTAGATGTATGTATGATTATAAAAAACAATAGTAATGAGGAATAAATCTCGTACGAGTGTATACTGATAATATACTGATAGTAGGTGTATGTATGATTATAACAAACAATAATACAGAGGAATAAGTCTCGGACGAGTGTATACTGATAGTATACTTATAGTATACTGATAGTATATGTATGTATGATTATAACAAACAATAGTACAGAAGAATAAGTCTCGGACGATTGTATACTGATAGTAGATGTATGTATGATTATAACAAACAATAGTACAGAGGAATAAGTATCGGACGAGTGTATACTGATAGTATACTGATAGCAGATGTATGTGTGATTATAACAAACCATAGTAGAAAGGAATATGTCTCGGACGAGTGTATACTGATAGTATACTGATAGTATACTGATAGAAGATAGATGTGTGATTATAACAACCATAGTACAGAGGAATACGTCTCGGACGAGTGTATACTGATAGTATACTGACAGTAGATGTATGTATGATTATAACAAACAATAGAACAGAGGAATAAGTCTCGGACGAGTGTATACTGATAGTATACTGATAGTAGATGTATGTATGATTATAGCAAACAATAGTACAGAGGAATATGTCTCGGACGAGTGTATACTGATAGTATACTGATAGTATATGTATGTATGATTATAACAAACAATAGTACAGAGGAATACGACTCGGACGAGTGTATACTGATAGTATACATATAGTAGATGTATGATTACTAAAGTCGTAACTAATGTGATGCTGAATGTTGTGTAGGATTGACATAGATACATCGGACACAATATAGTCTGATTGACGTCTATATGAGTAAATATATGTCATACATTATTCCAACATGCGACTGAAATTTGTGGTTGGTGAATTTGATATTAAAGGCAAGTCTTTAAGACATTAAAATCAAAAACCATTGTACGATTCTTAAAGTGTTCATGGTAAATGAGATAGCAACTGTATGCGACTCGTGATAAAAAATACGAGACTAAAAGATTACACCGGCTAATTATTCTAATAGGAAACGCGCTTGTATAAATGTTATATGGGTCAACTGATAACCAGTACAGGTTTATTTGTTGACATGGGTAATGAATCTTACTATATATAACTAATACAGGTTTATTTGTTGACATGGGTAATGAATCTTACTATATATAACTAGTACAGGTTTATTTGTTGACATGGGTAATGAATCTTACTATATATAACTAGTACAGGTCTATTTGTTGACATGGGTAATGAATCTTACTATATATAACTAGTACAGGTCTATTTGTTGACATAGTAATGAATCTTACTATATATAACTAGTACAGGTCTATTTGTTGACATAGTAATGAATCTTACTATATATAACTAGTACAGGTCTATTTGTTGACATAGGTAATGAATCTTACTATATATAACTAGTACAGGTCTATTTGTTGACATAGGTAATGAATCTTACTATATATAACTAGTACAGGTTTATTTGTTGACATGGGTAATGAATCTTACTATATATAACTAGTACAGGTCTATTTGTTGACATGGGTAATGAATCTTACTATATATAACTAATACAGGTTTATTTGTTGACATGGGTAATGAATCTTACTATATATAACTAGTACAGGTCTATTTGTTGACATGGGTAATGAATCTTACTATATATAACTAGTACAGGTATATTTGTTGACATTGGTAATGAATCTTACTATATATAACTAGTACAGGTCTATTTGTTGACATAGGTAATGAATCTTACTATATATAACTAGTACAGGTCTATTTGTTGACATTGGTAATGAATCTTACTATATATAACTAGTACAGGTCTATTTGTTGACAATAGGTAATGAATCTTACTATATATAGACTAGTACAGGTCTATTTGTGGACATTGGTAATGAATCTTACTATATATAACTAGTACAGGTCTATTTGTTGACATTGGTAATGAATCTTACTATATATAACTAGTACAGGTCTATTTGTTGACATTGGTAAAGAATCTTACTATATATAACTAGTACAGGTCTATTTGTTGACATGGGTAATGAATCTTACTATATATAAACTAGTACAGGTCTATTTGTTGACATTGGTAATGAATCTTACTATATATAACTAGTACAGAGTCTATTTGTTGACTGACATAGGTAATGAATCTTACTATATATAACTAGTACAGGTCTATTTGTTGACATTGGTAATGAATCTTACTATATATATAAACTAGTACAGGTCTATTTGTTGACATGGGTAATGAATCTTACTATATATAACTAGTAAGAGGCCTATTTGTTGACATTGGTAATGAATCTTACTATATATAACTAGTAGAGGCCTATTTGTTGACATGGTAATGAATCTTACTATATATAACTAGTACAGGTCTATTTGTTGACATGGGTAATGAATCTTAATATATATAACTAGTACAGGTATATTTGTTGACATTGGTAATGAATCTTACTATATATAACTAGTACAGGTCTATTTGTTGACATAGGTAATGAATCTTACTATATATAACTAGTACAGGTCTATGTGTTTGACATAGTAATGAATCTTACTATATATAACTAGTACAGGTCTATTTGTTGACATAGTAATGAATCTTACTATATATAACTAGTACAGGTCTATTTGTTGACATAGGTAATGAATCTTACTATATATAACTAGTACAGGTCTATTTGCTGACATAGTAATGAATCTTACTATATATAAACTAGTACAGGTCTTATTTGTTGTGAATCTTACTATATATAACTAGTACAGGTTTATTTGTTGACATGGGTAATGAATCTTACTATATATAACTAGTACAGGTCTATTTGTTGACATGGGTAATGAATCTTACTATATATAACTAATACAGGTTTATTTGTTGACATGGGTAATGAATCTTACTATATATAACTAGTACAGGTCTATTTGTTGACATGGGTAATGAATCTTACTATATATAACTAGTACAGGTATATTTGTTGACATTGGTAATGAATCTTACTATATATAACTAGTACAGGTCTATTTGTTGACATAGGTAATGAATCTTACTATATATAACTAGTACAGGTCTATTTGTTGACATTGGTAATGAATCTTACTATATATAACTAGTACAGGTCTATTTGTTGACATAGGTAATGAATCTTACTATATATAACTAGTACAGGTCTATTTGTTGACATTGGTAATGAATCTTACTATATATAACTAGTACAGGTCTATTTGTTGACATTGGTAATGAATCTTACTATATATAACTAGTACAGGTCTATTTGTTGACATTGGTAAAGAATCTTACTATATATAACTAGTACAGGTCTATTTGTTGACATGGGTAATGAATCTTACTATATATAACTAGTACAGGTCTATTTGTTGACATTGGTAATGAATCTTACTATATATAACTAGTACAGGTCTATTTGTTGACATAGGTAATGAATCTTACTATATATAACTAGTACAGGTCTATTTGTTGACATTGGTAAAGAATCTTACTATATATAACTAGTACAGGTCTATTTGTTGACATGGGTAATGAATCTTACTATATATAACTAGTACAGGTCTATTTGTTGACATTGGTAATGAATCTTACTATATATAACTAGTACAGGTCTATTTGTTGACATGGGTAATGAATCTTACTATATATATAACTAGTACAGGCCTATTTGTTGACATTGGTAATGAATCTTACTATATATAACTAGTAGAGGCCTATTTGTTGACATGGGTAATGAATCTTACTATATATAACTAGTACAGGTCTATTTGTTGACATGGTAATGAATCTTACTATATATAACTAGTACAGGTCTATTTGTTGACATTGGTAAGAATCTTACTATATATAACTAGTACAGGTCTATTTGTTGACATGGGTAAAGAATCTTAATATATATAACTAGTACAGGTCTATTTGTTGACATTGGTAATGAATCTTACTATATATAACTAGTACAGGTCTATTTGTTGACATAGGTAATGAATCTTACTATATATAACTAGTACAGGTCTATTTGTTGACATTGGTAAAGAATCTTACTATATATAACTAGTACAGGTCTATTTGTTGACATGGGTAATGAATCTTACTATATATAACTAGTACAGGTCTATTTGTTGACATTGGTAATGAATCTTACTATATATAACTAGTACAGGTCTATTTGTTGACATGGGTAATGAATCTTACTATATATAACTAGTACAGGCCTATTTGTTGACATTGGTAATGAATCTTACTATATATAACTAGTAGAGGCCTATTTGTTGACATGGGTAATGAATCTTACTATATATAACTAGTACAGGTCTATTTGTTGACATGGGTAATGAATCTTACTATATATAACTAGTAGAGGCCTATTTGTTGACATGGGTAATGAATCTTACTATATATAACTAGTACAGGTCTATTTGTTGACATTGGTAATGAATCTTACTATATATAACTAGTACAGGCCTATTTGTTGACATTGGTAATGAATCTTACTATATATAACTAGTAGAGGCCTATTTGTTGACATGGGTAATGAATCTTACTATATATAACTAGTACAGGTCTATTTGTTGACATGGGTAATGAATCTTACTATATATAACTAGTAGAGGCCTATTTGTTGACATGGGTAATGAATCTTACTATATATAACTAGTACAGGTCTATTTGTTGACATGGGTAATGAATCTTACTATATATAACTAGTACAGGTATATTTGTTGACATTGGTAATGAATCTTACTATATATAACTAGTACAGGTCTATTTGTTGACATAGGTAATGAATCTTACTATATATAACTAGTACAGGTCTATTTGTTGACATAGTAATGAATCTTACTATATATAACTAGTACAGGTCTATTTGTTGACATTGGTAATGAATCTTACTATATATAACTAGTACAGGTCTATTTGTTGACATAGGTAATCAATCTTTCTATATATAACTAGTACAGGTCTATTTGTTGACATAGTAATGAATCTTACTATATATAACTAGTACAGGTCTATTTGTTGACATAGGTAATGAATCTTACTATATATAACTAGTACAGGTTTATTTGTTGACATGGGTAATGAATCTTACTATATATAACTAGTACAGGTCTATTTGTTGACATGGGTAATGAATCTTACTATATATAACTAATACAGGTTTATTTGTTGACATGGGTAATGAATCCTACTATATATAACTAGTACAGGTCTATTTGTTGACATGGGTAATGAATCTTACTATATATAACTAGTACAGGTATATTTGTTGACATTGGTAATGAATCTTACTATATATAACTAGTACAGGTCTATTTGTTGACATAGGTAATGAATCTTACTATATATAACTAGTACAGGTCTATTTGTTGACATTGGTAATAAATCTTACTATATATAACTAGTACAGGTCTATTTGTTGACATAGGTAATGAATCTTACTATATATAACTAGTACAGGTCTATTTGTTGACATTGGTAATGAATCTTACTATATATAACTAGTACAGGTCTATTTGTAGACATAGGTAATGAATCTTACTATATATAACTAGTACAGGTATATTTGTTGACATTGGTAATGAATCTTACTATATATAACTAGTACAGGTTTATTTGTTGACATTGGTAATGAATCTTACTATATATAACTAATACAGGTCTATTTGTTGACATGGGTAATGAATCTTACTATATATACCTAGTACAGGTCTATTTGTTGACATTGGTAATGAATCTTACTATATATAACTAGTACAGGTCTATTTGTTGACATGGATAATGAATCTCACTATATATAACTAGTACAGGTCTATTTGTTGACATAGTAATGAATCTTACAATATATAACTAGTCCAGGTCTATTTGTTGACATTGGTAATGAATCTTACTATATATAACTAATACAGGTCTATTTGTTGACATGGGTAATGAATATTACTATATATAACTAGTACAGGTTTATTTGTTGACATGGGTAATGAATCTTACTATATATAACTAGTACAGGTCTATTTGTTGACATGGATAATGAATCTTACTATATATAACTAGTACAGGTCTATTTGTTGACATAGTAATGAATCTTACTATATATAACTTTCATATACAATTGGAGTTTAAGAGAAATTTAAACGCAAACCAGTGTTTCCGCATTTAACATCAACTCCAATAAATTTCTTATAAAAGTATAGTTTAAGTGAAAATTGAGGTGGTTTCCTACACCATACTTAAACTAAACAAAATACATTTAATTTCATGTAAAATTGGAGTTCAAGTGAAATTTAAGCAGATACCCGTGTTTCCTAAACCACATTTATCCGCACCACAATTTTATTAAATTTCATGTAAAAGTTGAAGCGAAATTTTAGCGGACAACAGTGTTTCATCACATTAAACCACAACAAAATGCAATTACATTTAATAAAAAAGTGGAGTTTAAATGATACTATAACAAAATTCAGGTATTTTGTGAAATATTAAATGCCATTTTAACCTGAATTAAATCTAAAATTTAAGGGTGAATTAAACTTGCTGTCACCTCTTAATACTAGGATTTTAAGTGTAGTTTAATTGAGATTTAAGTTGTGATTCAATCCCTTATTTCAAGCAGTGATAAATCCATGTTTCAGCAAATAGTATAAATATTTATACTGTATATGAATAAGCTTCGCATACTTTGTTGAACATGCTCGTTGAATATAAGAATAAATAATTAAGACTCCTATTGTATATGTGAACAAGCTTCGCATAACTTGCTGAAAATGCCAGTTGAATAAATTACTCAATAAGTATGATTCCTAGTGTATATAAGAATAATGCATAACTTGTTGAACATGCCCGTTGAATAAAAATACTCAATATATAAGATTCCTACTGCATACACGAATAAGCTTCGCATAACTTGTTGAACATGCCCGTTGAATAAGAGACTCAGTATTTAAGATTCCTAATGCATACACGAATAAGCTTTGCGTAACTTGTTGAACATGCCCGTTGATTAAAAGACTCAGTATTTAAGATTCCTACTGCATAAACGAATAAGCTTCGCATAACTTGTTGAACATCCCTTGAATAAAAGACTCAGTATTTAAGATTCCTACTGCATAAACGAATAAGCTTCGCATAACTTGTTGAATGGGCCCTTGAATAAAAGACTCAGTATTTAAGATTCCTACAGCATAAACGAATAAGCTTCGCATAACTTGTTGAATAAGCCCTTGAATAAAAGACTCAGTATTTAAGATTCCTACAGCATACAGGAATAAGCTTCGCATAACTTGTTGAACATCCCTTGAATAAAAGACTCAGTATTTAAGATTCCTACAGCATAAACGAATAAGCTTCGCATAACTTGTTGAATAAGCCCTTGAATAAAAGACTCAGTAATTAAGATTCCTACAGCATAAACGAATAAGCTTCGCATAACTTGTTGAACATCCCTTGAATAAAAGACTCAGTATTTAAGATTCCTACTGTACAATATATACTGAGCGAAAATAAAAAGTACCCTCTTTTCTTTCCCTTATTATATAGACAGCAAAATAGGAAATAATCAATCATGTATATAGAATAATTAGATCGACCACCATCAATATTCCTAACAATTTTTTTTTTGAAAAGTTCAGTACACAAGGGAGTTATCCCCTTTTCCTTAACCCATGCATTTTTAGTAAAAATAACATAAATTACCTCAGTGTGTCCGAGACAATATTCTCTATACATTGCTTTCGAAAAAAATCACAGAAAAACACAGCACCGATTGTGCAGGTAGCAGCTGTTAATTATCAAAAATCATCAAATTACCTCACTTTAAGGCTTCTATAGTATCCACTAAAGAGTATTCCTTGGCAAAACTTGAAATTGTTTAAAGGAATATTTAGTAATCAGTGGAGTGTGCTTATGAACATCAAACATGTTTTAAATAAAGCGCTGTTTAAGCTGTCCCATGCCCTCAAAGACTGGTCTATTAGTTTTTGAGATAGCTGTAGACCCCCCTCCCCCCAAGGGGGAATTTTGTAGGGTATAATTTTCTGAAAGAACTTATATTAAGCTTCAAAATGAGACATGTGTGCCATCTGAGCGTTGGGGCTTTAGTGAGTTTTGGGGGAAAACGTTGCGTTTTTAGACAAAAATCGCCGAAATCTGGAATTATATTTTAGAAAATGATTGGAATATATAAGAACCAATTTGAATTGATGGAATCTTTCTCGGAACGCATCTCTACGTGTCCCACCATATAATTTATGGATCCGATACTTAAATATTGAGATTTTGTGTAAAAATGTTAAAAACTTGAATAAAAACGCTGATTTCTGTAATACATTGGGGATATTTAACTAGAAATTAGAAATATATCTAATACAATAGAAAAAAGAAATATTGTAACCTTTTTAGGCAGGGTAAGGTCCAGTGATTAAACAGAAAAAAGTTCCAAACCGCATGATGTTTGGAAATGCCTTAATTTTGGGGCGTAAAATGTGTATTTTTGTCAAAAATCGCCGGAATCTGGAATAAGTTTTTAAAATTAGTTTGAACATAAACTTATCAAATTGAAGCAATAGAATGATGCACAGCATACATATTCAAGTTTTTCCTGGCAACATATACAACATATGTGCTCAATTATTGGCATTTTAGGGCAAAATGTTTGAAAAAATGACAAAAATCACTGATTTCTGTAATCCATTGGGGTATTGAGTTGCAATTTAGAAATAAATATTTAATACAATAGAATAAAGACATATTGTCACATTTTGGATAGACAAAGGTCCAATAATTAAGTAGAAAAAATTCCTGAACAAGATGATGCTTAAAATATTACCTTAATTTTCAGGCGAAATATGTGTATTTTCGTCAAAAATCGACGGAATCTGGAATTATCTTTTGAAAATAGTTTGAACATAAACTTATCAAATTGAAGCAATAAAATGTTGCACACTATACATATCCAATTCATTTATTGCATCAGATATAACATATATGCTCAAGTATTTATATTTTAGGGCAAAATGTTGAAAAAATGACAAAAATCGCTGATTTCTGTAATGCATTGAGGTATTGGGAAATAATTAAAAGTGCATAGAAAAAACGGAAAAAAAATATTATAACATTTCTGCAGTCCAATGTGCAATAATATACCAGAAAACCGTCTTTCTTCTATGGAACATTCCTACTCTTACCTGGCGATATTGCCATTGAGCCATCATATGTTTCCATGGAGTGCATGTCACGCTGACATTGTATTTGCTTTTATAAGCAAACAAGCCTGCACTAGCTGATACCTTATGGAAATTTGTTAAAATATTACATGACAGAACCTCCCGAACAAATACAACACATCATATACTAGTTCTTGAGCTGGCTGTAGACCACCCTCCTCATGGGGGATTTTGTAGGGTATGATTTTTTGGAAGAACATACAATAAGTTTCAAAATGAGACAGGTGTGCCATCAGTTCTGAGCGTTGGGCTTTAGTGAGTAACTTGCATGTAAACTATGTTACCTTACATTACAATTAAAATTTCAATGTACATTAAAAACCTTGAATGTACATTAAATCAAAACCATGTAAAAAAAAAATGCATGTACTTTTATTAATATAAGTTCAAAAGCGCTTCAAATTTAATGAAACTATTCTGTAATTTACGTTACACCACATTCATTACCAAAACAACTTATTTTTAGTGCAAATAGGTGGCTGTAAAAACTGGTGTTCGTCTGTAAGGGTTTCTATATATCAAAATATTAATAAGACTGTGTATAATATGCATATGTATACTAGCCGAATTTAGGTGTAACACAATAAAAAGAAATCAAACATGGCGTCCAAGATGGTCCCGTCACAAGATCTGTAGGTCGGCCCAGCAGCCATCGGCCGAGGATCACTCAACGCTATTTCTCTATAACTATACTGTATATAGCTCTAGGAGCCATGATCGAGACCCGAACTCAGGTAGCCCTCCCCCTGATACGGTCTAGCGATCGAGTGCCACGCGTAGCGGGGACCTTTGCCGAGGCTGGCCACCATTCCCGTTGAGTCACAAAACCTGTGGGTCGGCCCAGCGGCTGTCGGCTGTGAGTCGCTCAAGGCTATTTCTCTCTTTATAATTGTACTGTATATAGCTCTAGGTGCCATGTTCGAGACCCGAACTCGGGAAGCCTTCCCCATGATACGACATAGGGACTGAGTGCCAGGCGTAGCGACGACCGTTGCCGACGCCTGACCACCGTTCCCGTTGTGTCACAAAACCTGTGGGTTGGCCCAGCGGCCGTCGGCTGCGGGTCGCTCAAAGCTATTTACTATATAGCTCTAGGTGGCATGTTCGAGACGCGAACTCAGATAGCCTTCCCCCTGATACGACCTAGGGACCGAGTGCCACGCGTAACGAGGTCCATTCCGATGGCTGGCCACCAGTCATGTTATGTCACAAAATATGTGGGTCGGTCGAGCGGCTATCGGCTGAGCGGCTATCGACCGAAGGTCGTTCAACGCTATTTCCTTCTATATAACTGTATATATCTCTTTGTGCCATGTTCGAGACTCGAACTCGGGTAGCCCTCACTCTGATAAGGCCTAGGGACTCGAGTACCACGCATAGCGGGGACCTTTGCCGACGGCTGGCCACCGGTCCCGTTGTGTCACAAAATATGTGGATCGGTCCAGCGGCCATAAGCCGAGGGTCGCTTAACGCTATTTTCCTCTATACATATATAACTATACTGTATAAAGCTCTAGGTGAGTTACGAGGTTCGAGACCCGAACTCGTGTAGCCTCCTTCCTAAAACAGACTAGCGATTGAATACCACGCGTTGCCGGGAACTTTGCCGAAGGCTGCCCACTAGTCCCGTTGTGTCACCCAATCTGTAAGTAAACCCAGCGGCCGTCGGCCGAAGGTCTTTCAACGCTATATCCTGCTATATAACTGTATATAGCTCTATGTGCCATGTTCGAGACTCGAACTCGGGTAGCCTTTCCCCTAATCTGGACTAGCGATTAATTTGATTATGTTTATGTTAAAACTATTTTCAAAAATAATTCCAAATTCTGTCGATTTTTGACAAAAATACACATTTTTCGCCTAAAAAATAAGGCATTCTCAAGCATCATACGGTTCGGAACTTTTTCTACTTAATTATTGGACCTTTGCCTATCCACAAATTTTACAATATGTCCTTATTCAATTGTATTAAATTTGTTTCTATATTTTAACCCAATACCACCAATGGATTACAGAAATCAGTGATTTCTTCCAACATTTTGCCCTAAAATGCCAATATTTGAGCACATATGTTATATACTGTGTCGGGAAAAACTTGAATATGTATGCTGTGCAACATTCTATTGCTTTAGTTTGATACGTTTATGTTCAAACTAATTTCAAAAAATAATTACAGATTCCGGCGATTTTTGACAAAAATACACATTTTTCGCCCCAAAATTCAGGCATTTCCAAACATCATGCGGTTTGAGACTTTTTTCTACTTAATCACTGGACCTTATCCTGCCCAAAAAGATTACAATATTTCTTTTTCTTTTGTATTAGATATACTTCTAATTTTTAGTTAAATATCCCCCAATGTATTACAGAAATCAGCGATTTTATTCAATTTGTTAACATTTTTACCAAAAAGTTCAATATTTAAGTATCGGATCCATAAATTATATGGTGCGACACTTAGAGATGCGTTCCTAGAAAGATTCCACCGGTTCAAATTGGTTCTAATATATTCCATTCTTTTTCTAAAAAATAATTCCAGATTTCGGCGATTTTCGTCTAAAAACGCAGTGTTTTCCCCCAAAACTCAGATGGCACACCTGTCTCATTTTGCAACTGACTGTATGTTCTTTCAGAAAATCATACCCTACAAAATTCCCCCTGGGGGGGGGGGGGGGGGGGTGGAGGGGGTTTCTCCTACTAGCTCACAGCCTATATGGGAATACCAGCAAAAAAGGGGGTATTTTTTGTGAGTATATTAACAATATTCGCATACTTGTCGAAAATGCCATTGCATAAAAGTAGATATACAAATCGAACAGGAAAAGTAGCATTCAAGGACGACAGTCAATCACAAACAAACAAAGAAGCAAACAACACACACATATGTATATAAAGACGAACAAAATGCAAGATAAGACATCACAAACACACAAGGGTGTAAACAATATTTAAGATTTTTACTGTATATACGAACAGGCTTCGTATAACTTGTTGAACATGTCCGTTAGAGAACATACTAACTAGTTAAATCTCCTAATATATATGTGAACAGGCTTCACACAATTTGTTGAACATGCCCGTTGAATAAAAGACTCAATATTTAAGAGTTTTACTGTACGATAATGTGTATGTTAAAGCCACGAGAAATTGTGTGGAAATCGTGAATTACCGTATTAATTGGTAATTAAAACATATAATCCTGAAGAGAACACAAATACAGCTTTTATTTTTCAGTACAGCGTCTCCGTGGCCGAATGGTTAAGAACTTTGCGTTGTAAACCTTCACCTCTCACCGCTGCGGGTTCGCATCCCATTGAGAGCTCGACTTGTAAGTGAGGAAGTGTCGATTCTTACGGATGGCTGGAGGTGTACAGTACTGGTTCTACCCGGGAAACGTGGGTGGTCTGCCTCAACCACAAAACATCGAACATCATATATAACCTTGCCTGTGTTGAAAATGATGTGAAAAACCAAACACACAAACAAACGATTTCAGTACATCGTACGTTGTTTTCCATCAAACTGGGGGATTTGCAAATCAAGGTGATATCATTCAAATTTGTATTGGGTTCTAATCTGGAACTAGGAACGGCAAACCAGAGACCAGTTCCTAGTTCCCAGTTCATGATTCCCTATTCGATTACTATAAGGAACCGGAACCGGGAACCAGGAACCAACTTTTTGACGTGATTTAGAAACTTCGTAAGTTCCTTGGTCATGACCACTTTCATACTGTCTTTGTTAAACGTGTTAAAAGGTATATCAAAAGAGGTTATGACCCTATCATTTTGCAACGCAACGCACTCGATCGATCGATCGATTGATTGATTGATTAATTGGAGTGATTCAGTTATTGATTGATTGATTGATTGATTGATTGATTGATTGAAACTGGAAAACTAGTACATGTATGCGTGAAAGTAATGCAAATTTGTCTTACGATGGTTGTATGACATTTTTACTATAAAACTATTGCGGATTGATTTATAATTACCAATATGTGAGCAAATCGCTTGTTCCGCCATATAGTTCAATGTTTGCAACTCGTAGAAATGGTTCGTCTTTTGGCTGTATAAAAAGGCAGCTCTCACATAGTTGAACAATGGCGCGTTTAAGATAGTCTTTATACAAATCTATCAATTAATACTGCTTCGATTTTGTTTCATAATAAATAAAGTGTTACGAATGGGAACTTCTCATTTCGCAAATGTGATTCCTCCTATATAATACCAGCGATATGTTTATGCTAAATATCCAGCATCCAATGTTCGCAAATATACACGTATGGACTAATAAATAAATAATAAATAATTAATAAATAACATTATATTTTTGTTTTCGTTATGTTATCCTGGTTTCAATTTAATTTTACATCACACATGGTTTAACATATAACTTGAGTTGAGTGCACTACTCGATATTTTGTGTCGGTAACTTGCGAACAGACGTCGTAGTGTCAAAATAACAGTAGGGTTAGTGATACACAAAATCAAGCGTCAAAGAACAGTTGTACTCGTAGAAGTCTGTTTGGCATAAATTACTATAATATCACAAATGAATTCTTTGAATGTGTATAAAACGACAACACATATGATAGATAGATAGATAACTTTATTTCCAAATTCCAATAGGCTTAAAAGCCCGTGAGGATACAATATACAGTTACACAAAACATGGCAACAGTGTAGGATTTTACAAACAAGAAACTTTTGTTAATCTGTATTGCAATACACTTTAGGTAAACAGATCTCACCACGGTATTCTGGGTACGTTGTATTCAGTCACGCATTTAAGGGGGGATGGACCTATTCGAAAATTTAAGGGTACGCATATGATCTACCGGTATATATATTTGTACATTTGAAGATATTTGCGATTTGAATCTAAATTTTGTTTTGTCGTCATGTAAACACGTTTTTAATAATAACGTCTCTAATATGGGTATGTTTGACGTGTTTCATAATAGTTGCCTTGCACTCAATTGTCAGCTTTTTTAGCAGCAAAGAGTGTTAATTTAGTCACATGCTGTTATTTGTTTTTATATCAGACGGATCATCTTTAAGTGACTTTTCATCTGGTATATAAATTATATCAATTAAATTAAGCTGTAAACTATTATTTAAAGAATTTCTATTTCTTTCGCCGATTTTTTACCGTGGAATTTTAAGAAAAAACGCTGTTAAAACGATTTATCTTTTAAATGGCTCGATAAAAGAACTGCACAATTTTAGTATGATTTAGAGATTTTAATTTCCTATCGGAATATAAAATAAAATTTGCTGATCATCGTAATGTTTTTTTCACTTCGAAAATAAGACGTCCCTGTCGACGTCGTGTCATTAACATAACGACGTCGACGGTATTTATATTAAAGGTACATTGTACGTTTTGGTGATATATAATTTTAAATAATCAGCTGTTCATATTAATAGTGATAGTAACCTGCTAGATGTTATTCAACATAAATAGCAAATCGTCGATTTAACTAGCAAAGGGTGTTCCTACTGTCAGATTCGCAAGAAGCGAAGCCGTGCAGATTATGGTACATATATCGTTATAAGCTTCTCGAAAAGAAGCCCCACGTACCTTCAAACAATTTCATATTTTACAACATTATGATCACTACTTTGGTAATATGGCGAAATGGTGTTGCATAACCCAAAATAATGCCGAGATCAGAGAGGGCTGTGTGTCCTTCGTGAAGACATATTTTCGCATATTTATTTGTTAAAGAAACAAACCCGATAAATAATGGCATTACACTACATAACCGTTTATCAAAATTCTATCCAGGTATTCAGGTCATATAATAATGTATATGTGCCAGTTCAAAGTATAGGTTTATTTACGGGTTCTTACAATAATTGTGATTGAATATGCGTAAAGTGAAGTATAGTTTGGTAACGAATAATTCAACGCTCCAATTTCGGAGTTTGGTATGGCTGGTTAAAAAACATTTATATTGTGTATATAGAGTTGGGATTCAAAGAATAAACTGTATATATCTCGATGTCAGTAGGTTTAGAAACGGTATCTGTTGATGGCGGGGTAAGGATTTTAAGTCTCTATCATGCAGATACACTCAAGCTGAATCCGAGAGCAAGCGATTGCTTGCAATCAATGTTCATAACATATTTGACTGAATGTAATCTAAATACTGTTATGTACTTCGCAAAGGGGTTGGCCTGGCCTAGTGGATAGGACGGTGGATTTCATACTAAGAAGACTCGGGTCGGAGCCTCGCCGGCGACACTGTGTTTTGTTGGTGTGTTCTTGGGCAAGGCACTTTCCATTTGCCTCGTCCTTCGTATTGGGACGTAAATCGGTCGGTCCATTGAGCATGTAAGAGATCTACAGGAATCTAGTCTTTAGTAAAAGTAGGACAGGTTCCCGGATTCATGTGTATTTTAATCATTTCCCCCTCTCTTGGGCAGTCCCAACTAACCTATAAAGTGTTGATACGAAGTTAAACAACATTCCATTCATACTTTACAATTTGAATTTGGTTAAGTAGAGATAACAAGGGTAAACCCAGTGCTCCACTCACACCACACCACAGGACACCCCCACCCCAAATCAAAGAAGCAGGCAGCATATATTTAAAATATCTTTGCCGGATTTAAGGGAGCACGCATAGGTCCAACTTGGCTCATCATAGACGATTACGAATAACATTCTGAAAATGTACCAGAAACCAAGATGTTATAGTGGGCATGCCCTTTAAGTCAACCAAAATCCACAACTGGATATTGTCTTTACACCCTCTGGTCCCATCCCCCACCCTACCCCCGTTCTCCACGTTTGAGAGAAATATATTGGACTGTGTGATCGGGAATTATCCTCCTCCACCACCCCTCACACTCGAACAACAACAACAAAAACATATATAATCTTCTCTGATAAGTGCCCATCGAATGGGGACATAAACCGCGCGGTTCCGTGTATCGTAGTATATTTATTCTCTGAATACGTTAAAGAATCATGAACAGCTAGCTATTCATTAAGAGTAAAAGTAGGACAGGTTCCAGAATTCTCATGCATTCCATTCTCTCATGGGCGGCTCTAAATAACATATCATAATTTTTGTGATCAGCCTTTAAGGCCTCACTTAAACATATCGTAGTTTGCCTTAGACTTTTCAGACGGGCAGGTAGGTAGGGATTATTTATTTCCTACCATAAATGTCAGATTATTTTGTGAATGCTGTTTAAAGTTTAACAGTTAGTTTGGACACTACATTTTGCACTTATTAAAGATGATTTTACCATAGTGTGTGTGTATTGCAAAATATTAACCGTTTAGATAAAAGTATTGTCTAAAACAACTAGTAAACACTGTCTGCATTCATAATTTACTGAAAAATTTGGAATCGCGATCAAATGAAAGTGTCTTCTGAAATACTTTTAGGCGAAGACGTGCTAATTAAGTCATCTTAAACCATAAAGCCTATATATATTTCCGTGGTAATGAGTTTAACACTACATATATACATAATTACATGTACCATAGTTAATGCGATACTATGCCAGCGATTCTAGCGAATCAGATCAGATGCATAAAAAAATATAATTTAGAGTTTTCAAATAAACTCCAGAAAAGAAGAAAAAATAATACAAATAAAGAAAATAAGAATTAAAAACGGGTAACGGTATTTACTACTTATTAAAATCATAAATGTATTAATGTTTATTTTCACTGTTTGCGTCAACGTCGTTATACATAGTTATTTACAATGCGACGTCGACAGCGACGTCTTTTTCGTAAGGGTGTTGTGTTTATTAAAGCAAATATACTGCATATTCCCATGACCAGCACATTTTATTTTATATTCCGATAGCAAATTAAATTCTCGAAAACATATTCAAATTGTGCAGTTTTTTCGTAAGCATTTAAAAGGTAAATGGCTTTAATTTCGTTTTATCTTAAAATTTCACGGTAAAAAGGGGTTAAAGAAATGGGAAATTCTAGAAATACTAGTTTACAGCTTAATTTAATGTTATAATTTATATGTCAGATGAAAGGTCTCACCATGACGGACAGTGTGATATAAATATAATTGCATGCAACTAAACTGACGCTATGTGATGCTAAATACGTTGATAATTGAGTACAAGGCGACTTTTACAAAATCTGTACACCGTTTCTAAATCTACTGACAACGACGTATATATATATATAACTGACATATAATGATAATCCAAACTCTATAGACACTATATAAACGGCTTTAAACAGCTGGCTAAACCCTAAAAGTGGAGGGTCGAATTAAAAGTTGACAACTCATAATTCATGTTACGCATATTCAATCACGGATATTTTAATAACATGTCAATAAATCTTTACTTTTAATCGGTACATATGCATTAGTATATGGCCTAAAAACCTGGATAGAGTTTTGCTAACAGGTTTGTAGTATACTTTTGCCGTTATTTGGCGGGTTAGTGCCTTTAAGAACAAGAGCTGTCGGAGAACAGAGCAGCTCGACTATTCGATTTTTTGCTAGTATATACCATCAGAAAACTAGGCTAAAACTATGTGGGGTGGGGTTGGTGAATGGGGCTTGTATAGAAACTCGGGGCGATATAAAATGATGTTAATTTTTATTATTTGTATCTGTGTTACCCCAAAATTGCTGTCATTTTAAAGAAATTTGTGGTCGAAAGGCAACTTGGGGAGGGAGCTGATATCTTTATTTATTGTTTTTATCAATTTTTATTGTGGCCTCATTTCATTTTTTTTATTAATTCATTTGTGTATCTGAATTTAATCTAAATTGTTTTATATGTAAATGATTGCGTTCAAATTAAAATATTAATATCCAAATAATGGAAGGGGAGCCCATAAAGCAATGGGGTGGGGGGCGGGGTTGCGTGGGGTGTTGCTGCACATCCAACATTCAACATAGCTATATATGTGTAAAAAAATACAAAATTAAAATAGTTTCCAATGGGTGTGGGAGGGGGGAGGGCCACATAGCTATATGTGTAAGAATTGACCAAAACAACACAGAAATATCTAAAATAAAATAAATATATAAAAAAAAATGAGTTTTGAGTGGGAGTAGAGGGTGGGGGTGGGGGAGAGGCGGGGATGGGGTTGGATGGGCAACATATATGTGTAAGAAGCTAAGTAGGAATTGACCAAAACAACACAGATATATGTAAAAAAAAAACAAAAAAAAACATTCCAGTTTTGAGTGGGAGGCATGGAGGGGAGGTGGAGGGGAGGAGGCAACATACTATGTATAAGAAATGACAATAACAAACCCGAAATATGAAGAAAAAAGTTTCGAGTGGGGGTGGTGGGGGAATTGGCGGAGAGGCAGAAGGTGGGGGGTGGGTGTGGAGGGCAACATATGTGTGTAAGAAGCTATGTAAGAAATGACCAAAACAACACAGAAATATGTAAGAAAATATAAATATTCCAGTTTCGAGTGGTGGGGGGCGTGGAGGGGAGGGAGAGGGGGAAGCATAGCTATGCGTAAGAATTGACTAAAACAATACTGAAATATGTAAAAAAAAAAAAAAATCGAGTTTCCAATTGTTGGGGTTGGGGTTGGGAGGGGGATTTTTTGGGGGGCAACATATATGTGTAAGAAGCTATGTGTAAGAATTTACCAAAACAACACAGAAATATGTAAAAAAATAAATAAATTTAAAATTAAAATATTCCAGTTTCTAGTGTGGTGGGTGGGGGCGGGTGAGTGCGGGGTGGTGGCAATATAGCTAGCTATATGTAAGAAATGACCAAAACAGCACAGAAATAAGTAAAAAAAAAATCCAGTTTCGAGTGGGGTGGGTGGGGTATGTGGGGGAGAGCTTGGGGTGGGGGTGGGGGGCAACAATATGTGAAGGAAGCTATGTAAGAATTGACCAAACAGCACAGAAATATGTAAAAAAAATAAATATATATATATATATTCCAGTTTCCAGTGGGGGGTGGTGGGGGGGGGGGGGCGTAGTGGGGGAGGGGCAACATGTGTATGAATTGACAAAAGCAACACACAAATATGAAAAAAAAAATCCAGTTTCGAGTAGGGGGGTGATGGGGCGGAGTGCGGGAGGGCAACATGTGTAAGAATTGACAGAAGTAACACAGAAATATGTAAAAAAAAAAAAAAATGAGTTTAGAGTGGGGGTGAGGGGGAGAGTAGGGTGGGTAAGGAGCAACATATATACATGTGTAAGAAGCTATGTGTAAGAATTGACCAAAACAACACAGAAATATGTAAAAAAATATATATATATAAATACATAGAGTTTCAAGTGGGGGGTGAGAGGCGGTGGGGGTGGGGGGAGGGGGCAACATATATGTGTAAGAATTGACTAAAACAACACAGAAATATGTAAAAAAAAAAAAAAGTGGTGGTTAGGGCGGTGTGGAGGGAGGGGGCGGGGGGGGGGGTGGTTGTGGAGTGAGCCCATGCCCCAATATCGGTGAATAAGATTCATAATGCTATAAGAAATCCCAAACCAAAATTATAGATATATAGCTTAACAATTGATACATACATTTACAAGTTGTCCAAGGGTCCTTACTAGTACACATGTGTAAAGAAATTCAAACACGTCTTAAAGCAGCTTCGATCTAGGCTTCCGTAATTAAAAAAGGAATGGTTACAGACGTTACACTCACCTTCCCATAGTGGACTGTTTCCACCTGAAATGAACGAATATGTAAGGTAGAATATTAATTTAGTAAGGTAGGAAATTAAATATAGAACGTTGTCAACAATGTAATAGGATAATACACTAGAAATACTTTTTAATGCATAACTAGGCCATAATACACGTTAACAACTGTGTCTGTTTGATGCAAGTTCAGTTTAAAGGGATGCTAGCATCAGAGTTAATATAAATAGTTGTAAACGGTTTTCGAAACAAGATAAAATAATTTACCTAAACATTATGACGCCATTTCTGAACACGAAATTAGCATCTGAACATATGTATAAAGTATTAACAGGTTACACGTAAAGTTGTCAAGTATACACTAATTTACACGGAGTTACTAAACTAGTTGTTTTAATATAGTGATGTAGTCCTTGCAACTATAATACATGTAGTATTAAAAAACAACAACATGTATAACAACACTGGTAGATGTTTAATGAAATTGCTTTTTATAAATACAAGTAGATATAAAAGTAGGATTCAATGACCATAGCCAACCACGCATATAACAAATACATATTACAAAGATAAATAGAAGGCAAGATATGACATCCAAAACATAAAAGGTATGACAATAGGGCTACCGCCTTGGAACGGTCAGTGTCAAAAAGGGCCGCTGGGGCTTTAAATCAGGTTATATTGTGCACCAAACCTCACTCTTACCCTATTGTCATCCCAATAAAACGGGACAGTGTAAATACAGATATCCCCGTCAGTTATATTCTCTAACAAAGAATGCAGTATTAATAGGAAATATAAGTATAACACATACATGATCATGTATATATGAATACACAAAAGGCTACAAAGAAGCCAGAGCATCAAAAGAACAAACTATTATGGGTACGACAAGACAAATATTTTTTTAAGTATTTAGGAATACTGCTGATAAAAAAATTAACTATCATTTTATAACCAAACTTTTGTTGCCATTATATATGGGTGATATTAATTAAGACACAATGAGCGTAAAGTATAATTTGAATCGATGGATTTGTTACCTTACTCTATGAATAGAGTTTCTTCAAATCAGTCAATAATAATTATTTGTATTGCTTTACCTTTTCAATAAGTGAATAGTGTTCTTTGAATCTGCTTGAAGCCCTTATGTAAATAAAGTACAGGCGTGTTTATAACTATATAACTATTGCCTGCTTTTAGACTTATATAAATCCAACCCGTTATAGCGTTGACCTGTTTTCTGACAATTTATAATTTCACTTAACTTAGTATGCAGTCGGGGAATTCTACAATTCTGTATCAGTACTTAATTAGCACGAATGGGCTAATACAGATCAATTGGTTAATTAAGGGCATGAGTGAACAGTTAAATTATTATGATATATACATAGATGGCCTACCCACCTCCCTCTGCCATTTGTCAGCCCTTTTGTCTGAAACAATGGTCAATATGTCACTGCATCACGGTCTTCTTTGGGCTTTCCATATAATTGTACGTGTGTTTAGCTCTGTAAAACAAACAATATATATTATTATATATGATATAAGAAACAAATCGTTATGTTATTATAAACACAATCATACTACAGTTACCTTAAGCAGAAGTAGATATACAAGTCGAACAGGAAATGTAGGATGCAAGGAACACAGTCAATCAAAAACGCGCATTGAAGCAACCAGCAGTTACTTTGATATGGAACGGTCAGTGGCAAAGAGGTCAGGTTCTAGGAAGCATCAAATTTAACTATTTCCTATTGTTATCCCAATAAAACGGGACAGTATCAGTAAATATATCCAGCCAGGCTATATCTGTTTACAAACTAGGCAGTATTAATAGGCAATATAAGTATAACACGAAGATGATCATGTATATATAAATATAAAATAGCCTAGAAGGCCACAAAGCAAGAACTTGGTGACTTGGCAGAAGCCACTGAAACAAGAGATTAAAACTGTAAGGGCGCAACAAGATTGGACGCAAAAACATCAAACTTCACCGTCCTTTCAGTGTTTAGGTAGTTATCATAGGTCCATACTATGTCTGTCATTTCCCAATCAAAGAGGAAAGCATAGTTGCGAATTGTAAATAGATAAAACACTAAAAAGGCAGTGCGTTGCAAAATGATAGGGTCATAGAATTTTGATAAACGATTTAACACTTTTAATGAAGGTTGTATTAAGACGACCTTACGAAGTAAATCACGTCACCATAGAAGGCATGTTGGGATAGTCCTTTCTCAGAAGAGTACTTAAATATTACTTTTATAAACTTTTGATCAACTGAATTTATGTATAAGTTATATAAATGCGATTGTTCCGTGTTCATCAGATGTTATAATTATGTTTCAATATTTACTTCATTATTTTTATCACATTTGACAAGTAATGCATTAGGTATCTTCACAGACGTTTGTCCATTCAAATATATTTTGATTTCTCCCTGTGTTATATCAAATGCGTTCAAGTAAAAGATTAGGAAGCAGTTGGAACCGTAAACGCAGGGATATCACGACTTGATTTAAAATGCCATCCTCCCCGTTTTTGCAGCATTTTTGAAAGTAAGAAAACAATTTATATTATAAAATATCGAAAAAATGACTCATAAGTAGGTGGACCACTTTTATCAAATAAAAAGGAAAATGACTGTTTAGGAAAATTTGCTTATATAGTATAAGTTTAATATATATACTATATATTATGCATTCTACGACGAAGACACTGACCTAAATACTAAAAAAGCATGTTTATTGGTTTTTAATTTACTATGTCTTACCTTGGACATGAATACTTGTCCCATTTCACATTCCTCAAGACCATCAACAAATCAAACTGTGTTTGTATTTGGGTCTTTACTAAAAAACTATTTATATTGTTGTATCATATGCTGAAACGAAAAAGAACCGCAAAGTACTAACTTCATCATTATTAACTGCTTCAGTTAAATAGTTTGAGAGTTTGTCTTGCTCATGTCATTTAATAGATTCCAAGCATAAAGAATAAAGTATAGCGTGTAAAGCACCAAAAGATCATTCACTGTTAAAAATGTAACGTAAGCGCGGAAGGCAGTAATGGGAACACAATCGTTTGTCGTTTAGTGTTTACATTAGAGAATAATGATCACTTTACGTTTTCTGAACCTGATTAATTAAACAGTTACGTTTATTAGAATATCACAATAAGGTCACCATACGTTGACGTACTCTATACAAACGCGTCGCATTAGCTCTATAATTATTATAATTATGTTGAAGTTTGCATATTTAACATAATTATGCATATTTCGTGAAACTGAAAACGAAACTAAATATACATCAGCGAATTCAATGGTGTTCTACGTATCGTCTTTAGTACTTTTTACAGTAAAACATGACATTTAGAGAATATGTTCCTGATCTACATATCCTTCGATCGTGTGTTACGTGCCTGGTTAAGCTTATATGGTGTCCATGGTGGGGCGGGGCGGGAGTGATAAAAGGATTGTGTGTAAGATATGGCAGTATCAAACTAGTTTTTTATAAAGTGTCTTCAATTACCAAGATATAGGGGAGGAATGTATTTGGCTCAAGTTTGGCTAGCTTTAAAACAAATCAAACGTTCGTTAATATAAACTGAAAACAAATCAAACTATGGTTAATATTAACTGAGTGTTTATATTAACGAAAGTTTAATTTGTTTTAAAGCTAGCCAAAATTCAGCCAAATACATCCAAGTTTGACATGTGACCCAGGGGCGGGGTCACCATAAGAACAAATTTGGTAGAGGACCATAAGCTGAGTGTAAATACAAAATATTAAACTGTTGGCTCTTGTAGTTTCAGAAAAGATTTTTTTTAAAGTTGTTCCCTATATATAAGTCTATGAAAAACTGACCCCTGGGGCGGAGCCAAATTATACCCCAGGGTCGTCATTTGAACAAACTTTGTAGAGGAACATAAGCTGATAATAAATACAAAATATTAAACCTTTAGCTCTTGTAGTTTCAGAGAAGAAGATTTGTTAAATGTTTTCCCTAGATCGGTATATGTAAAACTGTGTTGCCTGGGGTGAGGCCAAATTTGACTACAGGGCCACCATTTGACAAACTTGGTAAAGGACAATAAGCTGATGGTACATGAACAAAATTAACCTCTTGGCTCTTATAGTTTCAGAAAAGAAGATGTTTGAAATGTGTCCCTATATAAGTCTATGTAAAACTGTGACCCCTGGGGCGGGGCCAAATTTGACCACATGGTCACCATTTGAACAAAAGTGGTAGAGGATCTATCAGCTGATATTAAATAAAAAATAATACACTTTTAATTTATCTCTTATAGTTTCAAAGAATAATAGTTTTGTTCTTACCTATAACTCTACGTAAAACTGACCCAACAAGGGCCCCTGAGCTCCCAATTAAAGAAAAACGAACCAAGGTTTCTTATGAGAATAACAAAAATAAAAAAATAAAAAAATAAAAAGAAAATAATAATAATAATAAAAAAATTGAACCCATCAACCAAGGTCTCTTACCGAAAAAGAAATAAAAAATGAAATTTGAAAAAAAAATAAAATAAAAAAAATTGAAAAACACAATTGATTTTTTTAAGAAATTGAACCCATGAACCAAGGTTTCTTATGAAAAAAATAAATCCAGTGTAATTTGAACCCCCGACCCCTGGGGACATTACCAAATATTTAAAAAAGGGCCATAACTCCGGCGTTACTCGTTCGATCTGGCTGATTTTCAAACTCGTCCGAGCTTTCATTGATATCAATAATCTGGCCAAGACTGGGAAAGATCGAATACAAAATGAAGGCGCTAGAGTGGTCACCATGCTGACAATGGCATTTTTCAATAATTCAAGGGCACATAACTCTGGTGTTCCTAGTCCGATGTAGCTGGTTTTTCGAACTTGTCTGAGCTTTCATTGATATTAACAATCATCTGTTAACGTTTATTAAAGATCGAATGAAAAATAAAACCCCTGTCGTCTTAACAAGGCAAAATATATTGTTAACTAAGCCATAACTCCGGTGTTACTGGTCCGAACTGGCTGGTTTTCGAAATTGTCCGGGCTTTCATTGATATTAACAACCTGTTAAAGAGTGGTAAACATCTTTTGGAAGGCTCTATCGTCTTAATAAGGCAAACTATAGCCTTTTTAACTAACTCAAGGACTATAACTCGGGTGTTACTAATCCGATTAGGCTATTTTTCAAACTTCTCTGAGATTTCACCGATATTAACAATCTGGTAAAGTTTGGTAAAGATCGGATGGAAAATGAAGTCCTTATCGTCTTAACGAGTCACAAGTTAACAACGGACGACGAACATCTCGTCATCCCAAAAGCTCTGCTGGCCTTCGGCCATTAGGGCTAAACATTGGTGAAATGATTATTGAGTAATTGATAATTTGCAATGGCACAAAAGGTGTTGAACTTATAACGTAACACTTTTGTTTATGATGGGTTTTTTCAGCGGAAGTGACTATCATAAAAAAAATGCGTGAATTAATTATGTGAAACATTTATTTAGAACGTATGTATTAAAAAAATAGTCTCCAATTTTACGCGGTTCTCTTTAAATTACATTTTGAATTAGGTACATACTATTATCCAATTTTAAACCTATATGTTTCTATTGCCGTACAGTCCAACCTTAAAGTCAGAATATGCTTATTGTTAACCTTAACGGAGATGATAGAGACTTTGTGTCGAGTGACTGTGTATAATATTACCGTCAAATTTGCATTAAATCCCTCGATGTACTAGAAATAGAAACAACTGATTAGAAACGTACGCTTCGTTAAAAAGGCACGCTGACTTTATAACTCTTGCGTTACATAAACATTACCTGTACTCTAAATAAACCATTTGGATCTGCACACTTCATGTGTTGTGCTTAGCGTCTTCGCAGCGTGTAAAAATACAGCGTAATTAGTACACACATATTTATTCGGCATAGTGTGTATAGTTTAATTTTAGTCAGTCTATTTGTTAGCGTAATTCTCTAAGTGCTTCGTCAGCTGTTTCAGTTTACGTGTTAATAAGCATATTCTGCCTTTAAACCAAATAATTTCACTGCATATCATAATTGTTTTAAACTGTGTTTGCAATTTAAATATGATCGTATGTTTTACTTTAAGACGAAAGTATAAACGTTGAATTAAAAGTTCGAATTGTATCGCAATATTAAGAAATTGACAGTGTGCTTGTATTTTACCGATGATTTTATAAATTTAACGAAACTTTAAAAAAAAACATTAGTGTCGCTTTATTATTATTATTATTGTCACTTATTATCACATACCATATACAGATATCCTTGGTCAAAAATTATATTGTATATCATTTGCCAATGTGTGTGTTTTGTCCCTAAATCTGAAGTTGTATATTGTTTCTTTTCTTATAAGAAAGTGTAGCGTAGTGGCGTCTCTAAGTATTACTTCCTGACTGATCTATTCTCCACTGATCTGATCTCCATTGATCTTGATCCACTTATCTTGATCCACTGATCTACTCTGGTTTATGTTATCTTACTATTTATACAAAATTAGTGACATTTCTGAATTCCATCCCACGAGAACATGTGGCTGTTGCTTGTAGCAATTGTCAATCATGTTACTTATTAAATCTATAATAATATATATTCCCCCTCGCCTAACGGCTCGGGTGAATATAATTTCCAGACAGGGAATATGAGCCCATGTCCACTGTCAAGAATCCTAATAACTAATAATATATGATTATTATTGACATAGTGATATATGATTATTATTGATATAGTGATATATGATTATTATTGATATAGTGATATATGATTAATATTGATATAGTGATATATGATTATTATTGATATAGTGATATATGATTATTATTGACATAGTGATATATGATTAATATTGATATAGTGATATATGATTATTAGTGATATAGTGATATATGATTATTAGTGATATAGTGATATATGATTATTATTGACATAGTGATATATGATTAATATTGATATAGTGATATATGATTATTAGTGATATAGTGATATATGATTATTATTGATATAGTGATATATGATTATTATTGATATAGTGATATATGATTATTATTGATATAGTGATATATGATTATTATTGACATAGTGATATATGATTAATATTGATATAGTGATATATGATTATTAGTGATATAGTGATATATGATTATTATTGACATAGTGATATATGATTAATATTGATATAGTGATATATGATTATTAGTGATATAGTGATATATGATTATTATTGATATAGTGATATATGATTATTATTGATATAGTGATATATGATTATTATTGATATAGTGATATATGATTATTATTGATATAGTGATATATGATTATTATTGATATAGTGATATATGATTATTATTGACATAGTGATATATGATTATTATTGACATAGTGATATATGATTAATATTGATATAGTGATATATGATTATTAGTGATATAGTGATATATGATTATTAGTGATATAGTGATATATGATTATTAGTGATATAGTGATATATGATTATTATTGATATAGTGATATATGATTATTATTGATATAGTGATATATGATTATTATTGATATAGTGATATATGATTATTATTGACATAGTGATATATGATTAATATTGATATAGTGATATATGATTATTAGTGATATAGTGATATATGATTATTAGTGATATAGTGATATATGATTATTATTGACATAGTGATATATGATTAATATTGATATAGTGATATATGATTATTAGTGATATAGTGATATATGATTATTATTGATATAGTGATATATGATTATTATTGATATAGTGATATATGATTATTATTGATATAGTGATATATGATTATTATTGATATAGTGATATATGATTATTAGTGATATAGTGATATATGATTATTAGTGATATAGTGATATATGATTATTAGTGATATAGTGATATATGATTATTATTGCGTCCCTGTTTCGTTTCAGTATATATTGCATAACTTACATGGTAAACGCCATTTAATATTTTAGCGTAACTATCGTATGACATCGTGTTTAAAAACTATTTATCTACGTTTGACGTGCTTTACAGTCAGTGACGACTTCAGTGAGCCGTATAACACAAGATAACTCTAAGGGGGTACAATATGAAACTACATCCAATCATATCCAATGGTTGATGGAACAAAAAGCTTTGTTAAACCAATTAAACATGCACTGACAT
Source organism: Cyrtodaria siliqua (assembly GCA_037043455.1). Lineage (NCBI taxonomy): Eukaryota > Metazoa > Mollusca > Bivalvia > Adapedonta > Hiatellidae > Cyrtodaria > Cyrtodaria siliqua. Next base: position 2,351 of record JAWPHD010017763.1, on the reverse strand, counting down.
TCATTTCATATATCAATACTATACGTTGATTATACATCTGATGTATTCTCTTTCAGGTTAAGTTTTATACATATCAGGATGCCTTTAATCTCTTTGAAACTTAAAATGGATTATATCTTACTGAAACAGTTGTACTGAGTTCCAAATTCATAGATGATGCTAAGTATTTCAATATACTCAAGTGAATAAATCTTCATCTATTTTTTTGTAAAATTGTATTCAATATTTAAAACAATAACAATAGTATTACTTATATAAACAAATGGAGATAATATATTTGGGAACTTGCATTACATATCACTTTCTGATCACTTACATTAAGACGTCACGTTATTCCAGCAAGATAACATCAGGACAGATTGCATTGGAATTACAAATGACGTTATTCCGCTTCAATAACCTAACGTTGGGATGATTTCATAAGAAAGGTGCAATGTCTGGGCATACCTGGAATTACTTTAGCAATTCAATTTAACATACATATACGTTTTACTTGACAATCAGTATATAAACTCCAATTAGTTGTTTTAAAAAGCTTCCTTAATCAACCCAATGTATGTGTACTGTAGGTTACAATCACTCAATCACATATTATTGGCCTCTATTATGAATTGGAACAACACGTATATCTCATGTATGGTATCTTATGTAACATAAAGATATATCTTTGGTTTTGAATTCAATTTTTAAAAAACTCGGTTTTGTTTCGATTTATTGAGAAACAACTAGCATGTTAGTGAAACCAATCTAACGTACTTAGGCTGCATACACTGTCTGGTTAATTAAATTTATCATGCAGATGTGCACTTTTCTGCCCAATAAAGGGGTGACCTATTAAATTTTGCTTTATTTGCCTATGACCAATAGAGCAAATCAATGCGGAATCCCTCGGTGTTTATTGTACGTAACGTTATCTGACGTCATGCACGTAACGTTGCCTGACGTCATAAAACAAACAAATAACAACAACATGGCGGCGTCCTCGATAAGCGTAGCATTCGGAGAAATAGGTAATAATAGTAATTCATACAGAAAATGTGGATAATCTACATGATAAATAGAATATTATGTCAGTGCCTTTTACTATCAAGTTTATTAGGCTCGGCACGAAAACGAAGAATGGCTCGGCAGAGCCTCACCATTCTTCGTTTTCTAAGCCTCGCCTAATAAACTTGATAGTAAAAGGCACTGACATAATATTCTCTATATATCTGACCATATAAAATCGTATACATACTCGTGCCTCCCATTAATCTTCAAATTTATAACCTCATTTAAAACAGTGTTAATACTGACTGATACTGTATGGGACCGTTTTATAGATACAAATATTAAGAATATATCTTAACAATAAAGATCAGATCTTAATTACTTTACGTTTAATAACTCGGCAGAGCGTATTACTACTATGTAGTCACGTGACTACTTATTTTATGTTTATGCGGTGTGCATATTATATTCGTTTGAGAATTGTGTCAACTGATATTCTCAATTGACAGAAGCGAACACACTGACGGTCTTTCAATGAAATATTGACAATTATTGTCAAACGTCGCTTTAGCTAAAGATTGTTCTTAAGCTATCGAATATCGATATATCCGCTTAGTAACTGCCTGTCTACGTTTTCGAAATGCAAACATGTGAGGTATTGTATGTCGCCGGTACAAATCCGATTACTTCCCTTTGTCCATATGTTAAGGAATCCTGTTAGCATGGTTAGTGCCATCAAATATTCGAACTGACGTTCACACGAGAAGTCGAAATTTAGAACCAATTATCAACTACAGTTTCATCTTTTCGCTCTGAACCTGTAAATTATAAGCGCGAAAAGTAACAAGAGCTGTCGGAGAACAGCGCAGCTCGACTATTCGATTTTTCAGAGATTAATAAATTATATAGCTAGTATATACCATCAGAAAACAAGGCTAAAACAATGTGGGGTGGGGTTGGGATCGCAACATAGCTATGTGTAAGAATTGACCAAAACTACACAGAAATATGTAAAAAAATAAATAAAAATAAAAGGTTTTGAGTGGGGGTGGGGGCTTGGGGTGGGTGGTGTGGGGAGTGGGGGTGATGAGAGCAACATATATGTGTAAGAAGCTATGTAAGAATTCACCAAAACAACACAAAAATATGTAAAAAAATAATAATTAAAAATCGAGTTTTGAGTGGGGATGGGGGAGAGGCGGGGGTGGGGAGGGCAACATATATGTGTAAGAAGCTATGTAAGAATTGACCAAAACAACACAGAAATATGGAAAAACAAAATAAAAATATTTCGAGTGAGGTGGGAGTGAGGGGGGCAAGATAGCTATGTGTAAGAATTGACAAAAACAACACAGAAATAT
>JAWPHD010017762.1:0-43029 GCA_037043455.1 Cyrtodaria siliqua | reverse complement strand
TACCCTTAGAACGGCCTGCATGCAATTAATCAAATCAGTAAACAATACACCGACTTGCCAAGCAAGTTTGTGAAGCACTCATTTTCCTATTAGATAATATGTTCGTCAAGTATGAAACTACCTTGTTGCGTATCCCTGTGGGTACGAACGGTGCACCTTTTAACGCATATTTGTTCTTATATTGCCATGAAAGATATTTCATGTTGAGTCTTTCATCCGATACTCAGGCAGATGTAATTGAAGCCTTTAAACCCCAGCGTGCGGTAGATTTACCACCATAATGTGTACACTGCAGTAAGTTAGCATTTCATCTGCTTCGTGATAAGGGTTTCAGCATTCTGACCAATCACTGATCTTTTCCTGACAGGTACAGTTATTAAAAGATGCACCACAATTCAAAATTTGACAGGTAAGAATAAAAATGTTGTTCTAGATAGTATAGTTAATAAACACATTATATACCTTTTTTAATATATATATATATATATATAGTAATGTTTAGTGTATTATACATGCCAAATTTTATGGTTTGAAAATGCTGTATTATTTAGAAATTTGTGATTAAACCTCTCTGAGTAGCATTATGTATAAAATGATCAGAATCTGGGGGCCATTTTGGCTTTTTATACCCAACCCTGTGCTTAAATGACACCATTTGGTATCTGGATGATATATTCAACATTGACAATCCTTTCTTTATAATATGGTTAGTGCTATCTACCCTAAGGAACTCAACAAAGCTAACATATCTGATACTGTCGCTTCTTTTCTTGATTTACATCTCTTTATTGAAAATGGTGAAGTACTTAGTAAAATCTATGACAAGAGAGGTGATTTTAATTTTGATATTGTTACATGTAATTATCCCCACTTATATTGGGGGTGTTTCCCGAGCTACTTCTTATGGGATCTATGTTTCTCAACTTATTCGTTTTTTCTAGTGCTTGTAGTCCTATTCAGGACTTTAATATTCGTGATATTTGTATAACTACAAATTACTCTAACAGGGCTAATGTTAGCATAAACTTCGAAAAAACCTTTGCTTGCAAAATGTTATTACAGTAACACTGATCTACTTTTAAAAATATAAAAGTATTTGAAGAACTTGTCTGCGATAAGGACTATCTCAACCTGATTTATATGGTGATGTGATTTACAAACTTCGCAAGATCCTTGGTCATAATCACTTTCATACAATCATTGTAATACTTGTTAAAATTATTTATCAAAAGAGGTTATTACCCTATCATTTTGCAACGCAACTAATGCTTAGTGGTTGACCATTTTACAGTACTCCACTATAGTTTCGTCTTTGATTGTGCGATGACCGGACAGACTGAAGACGTCTACCCAAATCTTCATAGGACGGTAACGTTTCATGTTTGTCTTAAATCTTATCTTGTCGTATTCTTAAAGATGTGTTGTCTTGTTGCTCTGGCTTCTGCCAAATCACTGAGTACATGCATTGTGGCGTTCTAGGTTATTTTTATATTATGTATATATATGATCATTTATGCGTTTGACTTATATTTCCTGTTAATGCTGCCTGGTTTGTTGGAGAATATAACCTGATGGTGTTATCTTTATTTACACTGTCCCGTGTTATTGGAGTAACAATAGGGTACATATGCATTATTTTATGACCTAAACAACCTAAACAGATGTGTAGTGTAATACTGACGTTATTTAGCGGGTTAGTTTCTTTAGCTGACCCCCATTTTAGACTATTATACTAAAATATCATTTTACGCGGATCATGTAAATAATTCTTTATTGGTGGACAGCAAGACATAATTATGCTTTAAGCAAATGTCTACTAACCAAGCATACTCCCTCACACACAGATTAGATAAGGCGGATATAATGTACTTAATCCAAAGCAAAGGTTGAGGAGTTTGACATGTACATGTACATTTGAAACTGGTCATTTGAAACTGGAATGCCGAGGCCGGCCAATCGAGCCACCGGAAACGTGCGACCGAAGTAATAAAGAGAACAAGGTTGTTATCATTTGTTTTTTTGTGGTTATTAACACATTGAACCAAGGCATTTATAAAGTTTTAATATGTCTCTGGTAATATTATTATAGTTTTATATGAAATATGATGTTTTAACTACATGGGAGATAACTGATACTTTCCATGGATCACAAATTATACGTGAGAAAGTAGAAAAAACCCTATGTCATGCTTATATTTTAAAACACTTCACATTACAACAAATGCACCCAAGTGGTCGATTCACAAAGTACCTGAAGCGTCTCATACAGTACCGCCTTATCTCATTAATATTCAGTGAATTTAGGTAGTACGCGTGTTGTATATATGAACCCACACGTATACAGTAATCACCTAGAACAACATGCGTAATAATCGTTAGATTTGTTCCGTTCTAGTGTGTCTTTTATCGGGATTGTGTAGCTTTAAGAAGGATATTAAGAAGCCGCATACTAAATGTGTTCTAGTTCCTGCTGACAAAGCTTCCAACAATATAAGTATTGTCTGAAGATTACATTATATCAATACTTTGAATGCAGAGCTAGCGATCACTTCTGCTTATCTAATCACACCTTTGCTGGAGAAGGACATTGTTTCCCAGTATGTGACCTTTATGGCGACTATAAAGGTTTCTGTAAATGGTAACCAGTATGCATTTTCATCCCTCTTCTCTAAGCACCTACGAATGGTCCACACTATATACTACTCTAGCACATAATGTAATAACAGATAAATTTCTTCAGCTTATTCAGAAGACATTTGCTAGAGAAGGTACAACTTGTCTAGCTTGTAATAATGTCAGGGCTTACTTTACAAACGCCCCTATTGATAATTATAATTTGTTGTCTTGTGCTGATGTTTGTTTCCTTCTCGATAACATATTTATAAAATACGGTAGAACCGATAACCGCCAGGTTGTTGGTATTATAATGGGTACTCACCTGCTAGCCAGAGTGAAGTTATTGATGCGTTTAATAATTCATCTCGGTATCTAGATGACATCTATAATCCGTTCTTTGCTCATATGTTTAATAACATTTAACCACCAGAGCTCACGTTGTATAAAGCCAACATTTCGGATACTGAATCAGCATTCCGTTTCCATTTATCATTATGACAGAAAATGTGAGATCAGCATATTCTTCTGTCCAAAGCGGTTAGGTTCGGCAAGCAAATTAAATAATTACAATCTTTACTACAGCGGCACAAAAGAATGTCATTATGATTTAATAGAAACACGTGATAAAGAGAATAAAAAAGATCGCTTGTATGAATACATTAGATACATGCTCTAAATTCTACCACTAAACAATCGATAGTAATACATAGCCTAAAATGTGCTAAAAATGACGTAAAACACCATTCAACCGACCCAAATGTTTTAAAGACCGGACGTGACTTTTACCTAGGTCCATATTTTGATTGATTTCATTGATTGATTGATTGATTAATTAAATGATCGATCATTTGATCGATTCATTCGTTCGTTCGTTCATTCATTCAGTCACAAATTGATTGATTGATTGATTGATTGATTGATTGATTGATTGATTGATTGATTCATTCATTCATTCATTCATTTATTCATTCATTTATTCATTCATTCACACATAATTAGTTTTCATTCATTCCCGTTCAGTCATTCGTTCATTAACACTTATTTATTCATCTTTCAAATTTATTCATTCCTTCAGGTTCGTTCATTAACACTTATTTATTCATCTTTCAAATTTATTCATTCCTTCAGGTTCATTCAATCATCCATTCATTCATGTTTTCCTTCATTCATTTAGTAATTCAAGCATTCAATATATTCAGTCATATTTTGTTATTGATTAATTGATTGATTGATTGATTTATTCATTCATTGATTCATTCATTCATCACTCGCTCTCTCGTTCAATCACTCACTCACTCGAGCATATGTTATGTTTTTCATCCTAAATTGATTTTGAGTCTGTAACTGTCCATAGCAAAACATATTTGTATCGTTTGTACGTACTTATCGAAATAGTGCAAACTAAACAATCAGGAATGCGACCTTGAGTAGTGTAGGCCTGCCAATACCATATATGTCTTACTGCCAATAATGTGTCATGCATATATCTTACTGTCAATACCGTATCATGCATATGGCTTTCTGCCAATACCGTATCATGCATATGTCTTACTGCCAATACCGTATCATGCATATGTTTTACTGACAATTCCGTATCACAAATATGTCTTACTGCCAATACTGTATAATGCATATGTCTTACTGACAATACCGTATCATGCATATGTCTCACTGCCAATAACGTATCATGTATTTGTCTCACTGCCAACACCGTATCATGCATATGTCTTACTGCCAACATCGTATCATGCATATGTCTTACTGCCAATACCGTATCATGCATATGTCTTACTGACAATACAGTATCATGCATATGTCTTACTGCCAATACCGTCTCATGCAAATGTCTTACTACCAATACCGTATCATGTATATGTCTTACTGCCAATACCGAATCATGCGTATGTCTTACTGCCAATACCGTATCATGCATATGTCTTACTGCCAACATCGTATCATGCATATGTCTTACAGCCAATACCGTATCATCCATATGGCTTACTACCAATACCGTACCATGCATATGTCTTACTGCCAATACCGTATCATGCATATGTCTTACTGCCAACATCGTATCATGCATATGTCTTACTGCCAATACTGTATCATGCATATGTCTTACTGACAATACAGTATCATGCATATGTCTTACTGCCAATACCGTATCATGCAAATGTCTTACTACCAATACCGTATCATGTATATGTCTTACTGCCAATACCGAATCATGTGTATGTCTTACTGCCAATACCGTATCATGCATATGTCTTACTACCAATACCGTATCATCCATATATCTTACTGCCAATACCGTATCATGCATATGTCTTACTGCCAACATCGTATCATGCATATGTCTTACAGCCAATACCGTATCATCCATATGTCTTACTACCAATACCGTACCATGCATATGTCTTACTGCCAATACCGTATCATGCATATGTCTTACTGCCAACATCGTATCATGCATATGTCTTACTACCAATACCGTATCATCCATATGTCTTACTGCCAATACCGTATCATGCAAATGTCTTACTACCAATACCGTATCATGTATATGTCTTACTGCCAATACCGAATCATGTGTATGTCTTACTGCTAATACCGTATCATGCATATGTCTTACTACCAATACCGTATCATCCATATGTATTACTGCCAATACCGTACCATCCATATCTCTTACTGCCAATACCGTATCATACATATGTTTTACTGCCAATACCGTATCATGCAAATGTCTTACTACCAATACCGTATCATGTATATGTCTTACTGCCAATACCGAATCATGTGTATGTCTTACTGCTAATACCGTATCATGCATATGTCTTACTACCAATACCGTATCATCCATATGTCTTACTGCCAATACCGTACCATCCATATCTCTTACTGCCAATACCGTATCATACATATGTTTTACTTCCAATACCGTATTATGCATATGTCTCACTGCCAATACCGTATCACGCATACGTCTCACTGCCAATACCGTATCATGCAAACGTCTTACTACCAATAACGTATCATGTATATGTCTTACTGCCAATACCGTAGCATGCATATGTCTTACTGCTAATACCGTATCATCCATATCTCTTACTGCCAATACCGTATCATCCATATGTCTTACTGCCAATACCGTACCATCCATATCTCTTACTGCCAATACCGTATCATACAAATGTTTTACTGCCAATACCGTATTATGCATATGTCTCACTGCCAATACCGTATCACGCATACGTCTCACTGCCAATACCGTATCATGCAAACGTCTTACTACCAGTACCGTATCATTCATATGTCTTACTACCAATTCCGTATCATGCATATGTCTTACTGCCAACATTGTATCATGCATATGTCTTACTGACAATACAGTATCATGCATATGTCTTACTGCCAATACCATATCATGCAAATGTCTTACTATCAATACCGTATCAGGTATATATCTTACTGCCAATACCGTACCATGCATATGTCTTACTGCCAATACCGAATCATGTGTATGTCTTACTGCTAATACCATATCATGCATATGTCTTACTGCCAATACCGTATCATCCATATGTCTTACTGCCAATACCGTACCATCAATATCTCTTACTGCCAATACCGTATCATACATATGTTTTAATGCCAATACCGTATCATGCTTATGTCTCACTGCCAATACCGTATCATGCATACGTCTCACTGCCAATACCGTATCATGCAAACGTCTTAATGCCAATACCGTATCACGCATACGTCTCACTGCCAATACCGTATCATGCATATGTCTCACTGCCAATACTGTATCATGCATATGTCTCACTGCCAATACCCTATCACGTATATGTTTTAATGCCAAAACCGTATCATGCATATGTCTTACTGTCAATACCGTATCACGCATATGTCTTCCTGTCAATACCGTATCATGCACATGTCTTACTGCCAATACCGTATTATGCATATATCTTACTGCCAATACCGTATCAAGCATATGTCTTAGTGCCAATCACGTATCACGCATATGTCTTACTGCCAGTACCGTCTCACGCATATGTCTTACTGCCAATACCGTGTCATGCATATGTCTCACTGACAATACCGTATCACGCATATGTCTTCCTGTCAATACCATGTCATGCATATGTCTCACTGACATTACCGTATCATGTATATGTCTCATTGCCAATACCTGTATCACGCATAATACCGTAACATGCATATGTCTCACTGCCAATACCGTGTCATGCATATGTCTCACTGACAATACCGTGGCATGTATATGTCTCACTGCCAATACCATATCACACATATGTCTTACTGCCAATACCGTATCATGCATATGTCTTACTGCCAATACCGTATTATGCATATATCTTACTGCCAATACCGTATCAAGCATATGTCTTACTGCCAATCACGTATCACGCATATGTCTTACTGCCAGTACCGTCTCACGCATATGTCTTACTGCCAATACCGTGTCATGCATATGTCTCACTGACAATACCGTCGCTGGTATATGTCTCACTGCCAATACAGTATCACGCATATGTCTTACTGCCAATACCGTATTATGCATATGTCCTACTGTCAATACCGTATCATGCATATGTATAACTGCCAATACCGTATCAAGCATATGTCTTACTGCCAATACCGTATCATGTATATATCTTGCTGCCAATACCGTATCATGCATATGTCTTACTGCCAATACCGTATCATGTATATATCTTGCTGCCAATACCGTATCATGCATATGTCTTACTGCCAATACCATATTATGCATATGTCTTACTGTCAATACCATATCAAGCATATGTCTTACTGTCAATACCGTATCATGCATATGTCTTACTGCGAATACCGAATCACGCATATGTCTTAATGCCAATACCGTGTCATGCATATGTCTCACTGACAATACCGTGGCAGGTATATGTCTCACTGCCAATACCGTATTACGCATATGTCTTACTGCCAATACCGTATTATGCATATGTCTTTCTGTCAATACCGTATCATACATATGTCTTACTGTCAATACCGTATCATGCATATGTCTTACTGCCAATACCGTATGAAGCATATGCCTTACTGCCAATACCGTATCATGCATATGTCTTATTGCCAATACCGTATCAGGCATACGTCTTACTGCCAATACCGTATCATGCATATGTCTTACTGCCAATACCGTATCAAGCATATGTCTTACTGCCAATACCGTATCACGCATATGTCTTACTGCCAATACAATATCATGCATATATCTTACTGTCAATACCGTATCATGCATATGTCTTACTGTCAATGCCGTATCATGCATAGTCTCACTGCCAATACCGTGTCATGCATATGTCTCACTGACAAAACCGTCGCTGGTATATGTCTCACTGCCAATACCGTATCATGCATATGTCTTACTGTCAATACCATATCATGCATATGTCTTACTGCCAATACCGTATCACGGATATGTCTTACTGTCAATACCGTATCAAGCATATGTCTTACTGCCAATACCGTATCACGCATATGTCTTACTGCTAATACCGTATCATGCATATATCTTACTGCCAATACCGTATCAAGCATATGTCTTACTGCCAATACCGTATCAAGCATATGTCTTACTGCCAATACCATATCATGCATATATCGTACTGCCAATACCGTATCATGCATATGTCTTACTGTCAATACCGTATCATGCATGGTCTCACTACCAATACCGTATCACGCATATGTCTTTCTGTCAATACCGTATCATGCATAAGTCTTACTACCAATACCGTATCATGCATATATATCTTACCAACAATACCGTATCATGCATATGTTTTACTGACAATACCGTGTCACGCATATGTCTTACTGCCAATACCGTTTCATGCATATATCTTTCTAACAATACCGTATCATGCATATGTCTTACTGTCAATACCGCATCATGCATATGTCTTACTGTCAATACCGTATCATGCATATGTCTTACTGCCAATACCATATCAAGCGGATGTCTTACTGCTAATACCGTATCATGCATATGTCTTACTGCCAATACCGTATCAAGCATATGTCTTACTGCCAATACCGTATCACGCATATGTCTTACTGCTAATACCGTATCATGCATATGTCTTACTGCCAATACCGTATCAAGCATATGTCTTACTGCCAATACCGTATCAAGCATATGTCTTACTGCCAATACCATATCATGCATATATCGTACTGCCAATACCGTATCATGCATATGTCTTACTGTCAATACCGTATCATGCATGGTCTCACTACCAATACCGTATCACGCATATGTCTTTCTGTCAATACCGTATCATGCATAAGTCTTACTACCAATACCGTATCATGCATATATATCTTACCAACAATACCGTATCATGCATATGTTTTACTGACAATACCGTGTCACGCATATGTCTTACTGCCAATACCGTTTCATGCATATATCTTTCTAACAATACCGTATCATGCATATGTCTTACTGTCAATACCGCATCATGCATATGTCTTACTGTCAATACCGTATCATGCATATGTCTTACTGCCAATACCATATCAAGCGTATGTCTTACTGCCAATACCGTATCACGCATATGTCTTACTGCCAATACCATATCATGCATATATCTTACTGCCAATACAGTATCATGCATATGTCTTACTGTCAATACCGTAGCATGCATAGTCTCACTGCCAATACCGTATCACGCATATGTCTTTCTGTTAATACCGTATCACGCATATGTCTTACTGCCAACACCATATCATGCATATATCTTACTGCCAATACCGTATCATGCATATGTCTTACTGTCAATACCGTAGCATGCATAGTCTCACTGCCAATACCGTATCACGCATATGTCTTTCTGTTAATACCGTATCATGCATAAGTCTTACTGCCAATACCGTAGCATGCATATATATCTTACTAACAATACCGTATCATGCATATGTTTTACTGACAATACCGTGTCACGCATATGTCTTACTGCCAATACCGTATCATGCATATATCTTTCTAACAATACCGTATCATGCATATGTCTTACTGTCAATACCGCATCATGCATATGTCTTACTGCCAATAACGTATCAAGCATATGTCTTACTGCCAATACCGTATCATGCATAAATCTTACTGCTAATACCGTATCACGCATATATCTGTCTAAAAGTACAGTATCATGCATATGTTTTACTGCCAATACCGTACAGGCACTTCCCAACTAAGGAATGACGGTAGAAGTCCTACAAACACATCCAAACTAGGGAATTACGGTAGAAGTCCTACATACACATCCCAACACGGCAATGAAGGTAGAAGTCATACAGACCCATCAAAAACTTGGGAATGAAGGTAGAAGGAAGACATACAGGCACTTCTCAACTAGGGAATGACGGTAGAGTCATACAAACTCATCACAAATGGGCAATGAAGGTAGAAGACCTACAGACACACACCAACTAGGGAATGAAAGTAAAAGACACAAATACACATCCCAACTAGGGAATGACGGTAGGAGTCATACAGACACATCCCAATTAGAGAATGAAGGTAGACGACATACAGATACACCCCAACTAGAGAATGGCGGTAGAAATCATACAGAAACATCCTGACTAGGAAATAAAGGCAGAAGACATACAAACACATCCCAACTACGGAATGACGGTAGAAGTCATACAGACACAGCCCAACTCGGGAATGAAGGTAGAAGACATACCGACTCATCCCAACTAGGGACTGACGGTAGAAGTCATACAGACACATCCCAAATATGGAATGAAGGTAAAAGACATACATACCCATCCCAACTAGAGAACGACGGTAGAAGTCCTACAAAATGATCCCAACTAGGAAATGACGGTAGATGTCTTGCAGATACATCCGAACTAGTGAATGGCGGTAGAAGTTATACAGACACATCCCTACTAAGGAATGACGGTAGACGTCATACAGACACATCCCGACTAGGGAATGACATTTAACGTCCTACAGACACATCCCAGCTAGGGAATGACGGTAGAAGTTCTACAGACACATCCCAACTAGGGAATGGCGGTAGAAGTTATATAGCCACATCCCAACTGGGGAATTACGGTAGACGTCATACAGACACACCCCAACTAGGGAATGACGGTACACGTCATACAGACACATCCCGACTAGGGGATGACATTTAACGTCCTACAGACACATCCCAGCTAGGGAATGACGGTAGAAGTTCTACAGACACATCCCAGCTAGGGAATGACGATAGAAGTTCTACAGACACATCTCAACTCGGGAATGACGGTAGACGTCATACAGACACATCCCGACTAGGTAATGACATTTAACGTCCTACAGACATATCTCAACTCGGGAATGACCGTAGAAGTTCTACAGACACATCCGAACTAGGGAATTATGGTAGAATATCTACAGACCCATCCCAACTGGGGAATGAAGGTATACGACATACAGACAACTCCCAACTAGGGCATTACGGTAGATGTCATACAGGCACATCCCAACTTGGGAATGACGGTAGACAACATACTGACACATCCCAACTAGGAAAAGAAGGTAGAAATTATACAGACACATACTAATTAGGGAATAAAGGTAGAAGACATACAGGCAACTTCCCAACAAGGGAATGACGGTAAAAGTCCTACAGACACATCCCAGCTAGGGAATGACGGTAGAAGTTCTACAGACACATCCCAACTAGGGAATGGCGGTAGAATTTATACAGACACATCCCGACTAGGGAATGACGGTAGACGTCATACAGACACATCTCAACTGGGGAATGAAGGTAGAAGTCATACAGACACATCTCAACTGGGGAATGAAGGTAGAAGTCATACAGACACATCTCAACTGGGGAATGAAGGTAGAAGTCATACAGACACATCTCAACTGGGGAATGAAGGTAGAAGTCATACAGACACATCCCAACTGGGGAATGAAGGTAGAAGTTCTACAGACACATCCCAACTGGGGAATGAAAGTAGAAGTCATACAGACACACACCAACTAGGGAATGACGGTAGACGTCATACAGACACATCCCGACTAGGGAATGACCGTAGAAGTTCTACAGACACATCCGAACTAGGGAATTATGGTAGAATATCTACAGACCCATCCCAACTGGGGAATGAAGGTAGACGACATACAGACAACTCCAAACTAGGGCATTACGGTAGATGTCATACAGGCACATCCCAACTGGGGAATGAAGGTAGAAGTTCTACAGACAACTCCCAACTAGGGCATTACGGTAGTTGTCATACAGGCACATCCCAACTGGGGAATGAAGGTAGAAGTTCTACAGACACATCCCAACTGGGGAATGACGGTAGACGTCATACAGACACATCCCGACTAGGGAATGACGGTAGACGTCATACAGACACATCCCAACTGGGGAATGAATGTAGAAGTCATACAGACACATCCCAACTGGGGAATGAAGGTAGAAGTTCTACAGACACATCCCAACTGGGGCATTACGGTAGATGTCATACAGGCACATCCCAACTGGGGAATGAAGGTAGAAGTTCTACAGACAACTCCCAACTAGGGTATTACGGTAGATGTCATACAGGCACATCCCAACTGGGGAATGAAGGTAGAAGTTCTACAGACACATCCCAACTGGGAAATGACGGTAGACGTCATACAGACACATCCCGACTAGGGAATGACGGTAGACGTCATACAGACACATCCCAACTGGGGAATGAAGGTAGAAGTCATACAGACACATCCCAACTAGGGAATGACGGTAGAAGTTCTACAGACACATCCCAACTGGGGAATGAAGGTAGACGTCATACAGACACACACCAACTAGGGAATGACGGTAGACGTCATACAGACACATCCCGACTAGGGAATGACCGTAGAAGTTCTACAGACACATCCGAACTAGGGAATTATGGTAGAATATCTACAGACCCATCCCAACTGGGGAATGAAGGTAGACGACATACAACTCCCAACTAGGGCATTACGGTAGATGTCATACAGGCACATCACAACTGGGGAATGATGGTAGACAACATACTGACAACTCCCAACTAGGGCATTACGGTAGATGTCATACAGGCACATTCCAACTGGGGAATGACGGTAGACAACATACTGACACATCCCAACTAGGAAAAGAAGGTAGAAATTATACAGACACATACTAATTAGGGAATAAAGGTAGAAGTCATACAGACACACCCCAACTAGGAAATGAAGGTAAAAGTCCTACAGGCACTTATCAACTACAACTAAGGAATGACGGTAGAAGTCCTATAGACACATCCCAACTAAGGTATTACCGTAAAAATCCTAAAGACACATCCCAACTAAGGAATGTCGGTAGAAGTCCTACATACACATACCAACTAATGAATGACGGTAGAAGTCCTGCATACACATCCAAATTGGGCAATGAAGGTAGAAATCATACAGACACATCCCTACCTTGGGAATGAAGGTAGAATACATACAGGCACTTCCCAACTAGGGAATGACGGTAGAAGTCACACAGACACATCCCAACTTGGGAATGACGGTAGAAGTCATACAGACATATCCCAACTAGGTAGGGAAGTAGGAAGACATACAGACACATACCAACTAGGGAGTGACGGGGAAGTCATACAGACACATCCCACTTAAGGAATGACGGTAGAAGTCCTACAGACACATCCTACTGAGTCGATGACGGTAGAAGTCATACATACACATCTCAAATAGGGAACGACCGTAGAAGGCCTACAGACACAACCCAACTAACGAACGACTACAGAAGATCTGCAGACATATGCGAACTGAGGTGGGTGTTGCTAAAACACGAAAATCATGAAAAGAATGCATTGCGAGTAATACTTATTTTCCATTTTCATATAAATGAATTTCTTCACAAAACAACCTACCATTACACGCCTACTAAACAGTGTCTCCAGCTCAAAAAAAGAGCAATCGTAAAATGAGACAAAGCAACATCCGAGCTAGAGACATCGTCAAGAAATGGCTGTCAAACTGTGAGTATGACCCATGTTTTAGCTAATTTTTTATTGTTTTAAGACATGAACTGACAAATCGGAGAATGTCATGCTCCAGGTATAAGCCAGGAACGTCCGTAAAACCCACGATTTGTTCTTTATAATGGCTTACCTTTGTTGTAGAACTTTTCTCCCGTGACCGGTAAGCTTGTTTACATGGCAAATTTCGACATTCTTGTGTAGTTTAGTCCGAGTTCTACACATTAAACATATTGTAGCATCATATATTGGTCCAATATGATGATAGAAACAAATGAGCACCACAAATACACAGGAAAAGGCATTACTCGGAAAGTTATGCTGATTTTTTTATAAGAGCTAGAGACAACATACGAGAGCTGGAGACAAAACAGGGAGATAGAGTTGATGCATTTAAACGTATTACTTGAAACTTACGTATTTGGAGTGGTGGTAATCATCGAAAGAGACTGATGATATCGTTTCCATAAGGTATTTTGAGATTACTGTAAACCATTCACGATTGGTTTAACCTAATTCAGTTTTAAGCTTATCGTCGATTTCACAGTTACTTTTAGTCACATTACTAATTGCCTGAAGTTGTTTATGTGTCTGTTCAATTATATTCAAATCCATGTTGAATGTTTCCGGTTTTTCCGCTATGGGTTCGTCTTCAAAACCGAGAAGATCGGTATCAGCTCCCCTTTTAATTTTCTTACCATCGAACATAATCACGTACGACATTTCACTGTTAGTGTTTTTAGCGGCGAGGTCAATCATTGGTTTCACGACCACTGGTCGACATTCAAATGCGATATCATATCCTAGAGGATTGTAATTTGATAAAACAGACTCACTTGAGCAGGCACAATTTATCTTTTGAGTTCATTGGACTGAAACATGTTTTACCACGTACGAAATCAGTTTCATTTTTAGGACCCGACATAAACCGGAGAAAACGACCACCGATTAACTTCTTCCCTAACCAAAAGAACTTAAGTGTAGTGTTATTATATCTTACACTTCGTACATCTTCAGAATTGAACCATTTTATGACATCTAGGAACAGCATTATTGCCACGTTATCAAGATGAAATCTTCCGGATTTTATAAGTTTCAGAAAGGTAACGAAGTCATCCTTAATGTGTCCCTCTTCCAAAACTGGTGACACATCATTCCAAAGATCCGAAACAGATGTATTCTCATATAAGACATTTTCTGGAATGCTTTCATTACATTCCATCTGAGTCTGTATTTCTTCCTCCGAGCTATCAATATCAAAAGAATCCATAGAGTATAAAAATGTCTCATTTTCCGTTTCCGTTTCAGATTCGACATCTTCAAATGAAAATTGTAATGATCTTTTTAATATTTTGCGAGAACACGAAGCTTTTATAGGTGAAAATAATGTATTCTTACGTGACAATTTATTAACTTTTTTGGCTGAACTTCCTGGAATATGTTTTCTTTTATTTGTTGTTTTCGCTGGGGTACTAGAGTTAAATGGACTTTCAAAATTAAATAGTGATTGTTTCTAAACGTTTCTTTCCCAGAGCAAGTGTCCATGACTTTCGTCGTCTGCCTTTAAAAATCGTCATGTGAAAACATCGAAATAAAATAATTTTCAAAGTAGGTACATGTACAAGGGCAAGGAAGTAATGGTTATTACTAGTCCACAATCCTGTTTCTAGTGTGACGTAAGAAAAGCTTATACCATAACTGAAACCGTTTGAGGGTAAAACACGCAAGAGTAAGATGACGGATAATGACGCCATGCCATAGATTTAATAGCGCTATATATATACTAAGACGTCAGTTATAATTAACTCATAGTGTGACATTTAGAGTTATAATATGAATAGAACAATAACTTTGAGTGTAAGCATGTTACCCGTTTAATATCATTTTAGAAAACTCGTTTTGTATTCAATATATATAAACGATCACTCAATACATTACCTCTATTTATTTACATTTGTATCCATGTCATAAATGATGTACCGGTGTTATTTAAAGTTTACTTCGGTATGCTATGTTATACATGTTGTATACTAAATCATCATTACAACTACCAATGATTCTAAATTGCATGATACCACCCGTTATATCATCTTTATGATAGGTCGCATAGCAAAACAATAAACAGGACTTACGCTCCGGCACAAAGTGTGCCCCTAGTTAAGACAGTTTATAAAACGCACTGCCTTCTAATATGGCCGTTGGTTAAATAGATGTCTATTTTATGAAGAATGAAACATCAAACAGTACTGACAAAGGAAGAAAATAACTTGAAGAAATAGCATATATGGTGGGATTTTTTTTACAAAATTCAATTGATACAACACTGAGCTATTAAGGTTGACAGTATGGTGGGGGTATTGGTAGTTTCTGATTTTTAAAATTGGTTTCATACAGTTTTATTATAGTATGCAATAGTATTGCATCGACTCTAGCTCCCTGTTTTGTCTCCAGCTCTCGTATGTTGTCTCCAGCTCTTATAAAAAATCAACATAACTCTCCGAGTAATGCCTTTTACTGTGTATTTGTGGTGATAATTTGTTTCTATCATCATATTGGACCAATATATGATGCTACAATATGTTTAATGTGCAGAACTCGGACTAAACTATACATGAATGTCGAAATTTGTCATGTAAACAAGCTTACCGGTCACGGGAGAAAAGTTCTACAACAAAGGTAAGCCATTATATGGAACAAATCGTGGGTTTTACGGACGTTCCTGGCTTATACCCGGAGCATGACATTCTCCGATTTGTCAGTTCATGCCTTAAAACAATAAAAAAAAGCTGAAACATGGATCATACTCACATTTTGACAGCCATTTCTTGACGATGTCTCTAGCTCGGATGTTGCTTTGTCTCATTTTACGATTGCTCTTTTTTGAGCTGGAGACACTGTTTAGTAGGCGTGCATTAGACATACATAAATCAGATGTAACCTAAGTTATTTAAAGAGCACAGAGAAATAGTTAAGTATTTGGCGAGTGTGTGTATACAACGGACCTTGATTTACATATCGATGATTTTCCTAAACAAATGTATCAACTCTCTGAGAAAACACATGAAAATAATTGTGTCCAGATGATAAATATAACATTGGAATAAATAACACATTTCGGTAAAAACAAAAATCAAGAAAGAATGGCATTTTCTCAGAAGGTTGTGACAGAAAGATTTGACACAATTTATTTTATATAAGTGAACAAAATTAGAAAAAAAATGACCTGCATTGGTAAATTATCAAATATATCAAGTATGAAGTACATGTATGTTAAATTCAAGTGTTTAATGACACTTAAAAAGAGTCACACATCTTATCTCAATTATCGAAAAGATCTCTACGTGTATAATTTGGACATAACAAAGTGATAGATGAGGCGGATATATTCACGGAAACGTAACGCAGTTCTTAAAACAGGGATGTTCTCTATATTATATAATACCCACACCCCACGAGAAACCTGTATGTGGAAGTGCGTGTCCGTGATATACTATAATCCAATCTCACGAATAACCTGTAGGCAAAGTGCAAGTCCTTGTTATAATATATCCCCATCCCACGAGGGAACCTACTGTATTTGGCAGTGTGAGTCCGTGTAATACTATACCATTGATTAACGAGGAACATGTATGTCAAAGTGCGTGTTCGTGTTATACTATACCCTATCCCACGAAGAACCGGTATGTGGAAGTGCGTGTCAGTGATAGATAGATAGATGGATGGATGGATGGATGGATGGATGGATAGATAGATAGATAGATAGATAGATAGATAGATAGATAGATAGATAGATAGATAGATAGATAGATAGATAGATAGATAGATAGATAGATAGATAGATAGATAGATAGATAGATAGATAGATAGATATTTTATTCAAACATAAGGCATTGCGCCCAACAGTTCACATGCAAATATTACTTACATATAAACATGTATATGAAATACACACAACATTTTCCAGTTAATGACAATTTGTCTAATTTCATAGGTGAGTTTCAAGGTCATCTGTATATGTCACTTGTTAAAAAGTATTTGACAACTATTAAGTATATAAGTGTTTAATATATATTTTTAAATTAATATTCCTAAGTACTGATCAGAACACATTTATATCTGTAGACAAAAATGGAGAAAAGTGATATTTATTTATAAAACATGTCGTCTCTTCTTTTAAAACTTTTACAAATGAAAACGGACAGTTTCTTTAATAAATTCTTGTTTTCTGTTGTCATAAGTTCAATAAATTTTGGTATGTTTGGCCGTTTCCAAAAATATTTGTTAACATATTCTTTTCTAATATCTTGATATAGTGAACACTCCAATACAAAGTGAAATTCGTCTTCTAGTATATTACATATCTGGCATTTTCTTCCGGATCTTGGTGTTTTATTTGGTCTATGCCATCGGCCAGTTTCTATTTCTAACCTGTAACTAGAGACTCTTAGTTTTGTAAAAAAAGCTCTAAATTTCTTTATATTGTTACGGATTACGAAACAAAGTTCGTAAAGTTAGAAATAATACTTAAATATTATTTCCACACAAATAAATGTTCCTTGTAGATGATGTATATAAGGACGTAGTAAATATAAATAAGTCTTTCACAAAGTTGATGACTTTTATTAAACGTTTCTAATAGTTATCAAGCACGGTTCCAAATAATATGTCAGAGAAAATAATCCAAATATCAAAGTTCTTTTAAGTAAGAATAATTGCTAAAATCTCTTATAGTTACACTTTAAAAGTCTCTCTCTGTGTCCAACTCTGCTAATTCTAAAGAAATGTACTTTAATAATTCCGACTGAAAACGCTGACCAAGAACCCCGAACTGAATAATATTAGTCCTTTATATACTCTACATAAGCCAGCTAAGCCAACCAAGCCAACCAATGAACTAAATGACCGCTTTCAAGCCAGCAAGTAGGTCGCACACCCATCATCCTTACACAAATGACATGAGCTTGCTGCATGGACAGCCAACAAGTAGGTCGCACATCAGCCAATACACCAAATGACATCAGCTAGCCAGCAAGTAGGTCGCACACCCAAGCAAACGCACCAGATGACATCAAACTTGCTGGTGAACAGCCATTCATAACTCAATGCTAATCTGGCAGGACAATCCAAATACCTACATTATCTACCTTCACTAAAATATATGCTTTACAGCCTCTACAAGGGATTAAATGAAGTCAGATAAGTATGTGGTTATATATGTGATCAAACTAAACTACTAATTAAACCATATACATTTATATTTAAAACATGTAAGGTAATATAGGATTATCTAAAATCGTAACACTCTCCCCCACTAGGACTTTGCTTTCTCCTGAAAGCAAGCAAAACAACCTTCGTAAATAGCCTTTACAAATGAAGTAAATTCATCTTCAAATCTCTCATACAAAATATAAAAAAATCTAATACTAGTAATACTATTAAAATGGATAAATATGGATCAAATAAGCACAATACATAATCTCTTCTAAATGTTGAATACAAAACAATTCTAATTCATTTGTATTGTCCATGAGATAATGTTCCCTTAATTAACCCACAAACATGAATGATCAACATAGTAAATGAATGAAATTCTATTTGGCACAAGTCTGATATAGTCCATTCAGGTGATGAAATTTGATCACACCATATCTCTGATAATGTGAGTGTGTTTCTAATTTGTGTCCATGGCACACATGGATATGGTGGTGAACTGTCATCAATTAATTGCTTTGACTTGGTTTACTATATAAACAAACACACATTTTGTCTAATAAGAAACAAGCTATTCTGTACAAAGTTAATCAGTAAACATGTTGTTGTTTGCTTTTCCCATTAATGTCTATGCATTTAGGAATGTTCATAATTTAAAGGCAATATATCTTTTCCACCAAACATCTTGGACAATAGGACCAACATCTATGGGTAACATCAGCGATAGTGGTGTCTGGGAAACATCAAACACCCTTGCCATCCCCTTCTTTAGCCATCGAATGGTAGGTCCAACATGTTTGGGTTACATCAGCCATAAGTGGTTAGTGTCTGGGAAACATCAGACACCTTTACTGTTCGCTTCTTACTGGGTCAAACAGGAGGACCTATTTTGTTAATTGGTGATAGGTGTTTGGGAGACATCAAACACAGCAGCCAATTGCGTCTTCGTGGGTCGATAATTACAGCACAAAATCTTAACTGCAAGATACTTAATTTCATAATTCCACAACACAAGTGAAATGCTTTTATAGCTATTATAATGCTAAAAACACACTGAATACATATATTCATATACATGTATGTATGCAGGAGAATTGAAATTATTCCAAAATATTGAAATATATCCACGCAAGGAATTGTACAATACACATTAATCCAGGGAACAATTAATCCAGGAATAGTACAATACACATTAATCCAGGTAACAATTAATCCAGGAATAGTACAATACACATTAATCCAGGGAGCAATTAATCCAGGAAATACACATTAATCCAGGGAGCAATTAATCCAGGAATAGTATAGAATTTATATTCCAAGAAAACAGTTATATCCAAACGAGAATTTCATCCAGGTTAATCCAGGAAAACAGAATTTATATTCCAAGAAAACACAACAAAGAAAAGGTGAAATTAACTTGAATACATCCAGAAAAATCGAAATTAATTCTAGTAAAACAGAAACATAAGGCAGGAATAAATATGTATCACAAAGCGCTGGTGTGTATCCATCGAATATGGAATTAATTACCTATTAGGTTTGCTGCAGAAGTTGCAATATTACTCGATTCATTTCCGTTAATGAGTTTATTAGCTCCGGTGACTGAATACTTTTTGCCTGTTGGCTTTCTGAAGGTTGGATTTCTGAAAATTTATCTAATACAGTTTTAATTGATCGTATATCTTTTTTCAGTATTTCTGCCAGTTGCTTTTCGTAATTTTGAATGTCCAAGGATGAAGAGGCTATAGAATTACTGAGTGTTTCTTCAAGCTTGTCAATTCTTTGTATAATGACTGATTGCGAAGCAGTAAATTGATTTTCCAGGTTGTTTATTCTTTTCAAAATGACTCCTTCATTTTGCCTATCTGTGCTTTCAATTTTCCTTTTGGACCCCTTTGGTTCCGGGAAATCATCCTCCCCCTCTGTGTCCGAGATTAACTCATAACTCCCTGTTACAGGATTTTTCCTGGCTGGCCCCACACAGCTTGCAACAAATTGTTCCAATTGATCGGCTTGGTTCACCAGTCGGCCAGTCATTGACATTGATTGTTCTACAATATCCATCTTGGTAGATGTAAAAATGTTTTCAGAAAATTTAGTTCCTTTTTTAAAGTGATGGCTTTTAATGTGACGTTTTAAAGACTGTTTCACTTGATAATATCGTCCACAGAGTTGACACCTATATGGTGAAGGCATAATCCGTTAAATGCCAAGGGCTTGTGGGTCCTATGCTTTTATACTGGAGGCTGAGCCAGAGATATGAATCATCCCTGGACAGTTCTGGATTCAGGTCCTAAACTGTCCCCAAATATGGGCAGGCATTAGCATCCCTATTCCAATTTGCATAGAGCTTATCTGGATATATCTAATTTTTTTAGTGTAACAAGGTAATATTATGCCAAGTTGACATCTAACACTCAATTCCAAGCCTGTGAGTTTGTCTCCGCAATCTAGTACCACGCCTAAGGTCAATACCCTCTTTGCAGATTTTGTTTGTCCTAGTACCACGCCTGAGGTCAATACCCTCTCTGCAGGACTTTATTGTCCCAGATTTTCGCACATATTTCAGTTTATCTGGCTCATTAACAGGTGGTTCTGTTGGGATAGTCACTTGTTGATTCTGTAATGTGAGCACCCATTGTGGAAAAGTATTGCACAAGAATGGTTTTATTCGGTCATGATGAATGATTTTAGACCTTGTTTTACCAGAACCTTTTATTTCGAATAAAATGTCACTGATTTTCCTTGTTATAACATATGGTCCCTTCCATATTTCTGATTTTAATTTAGGACTCTTTCCCACTATTCTTGTAGTGTCTAAACAATAAACAACATCACCTACTGCATATGACTGAAATGCTAATCTAGCATCATAGTCACGTTTTTGTCTTACAGAGTTTTTCTTCAAATTTTCTCGAACAAAACTATAGATTTTTGAAATCTTGTCTTGCAAATTCACAACATAATCAGTGTGCGTTTTTAATTGAGACTGGTTATTTGCTGGTAATCCACACAGGAAATTAACAGGCAAATTGACTTCTCTCCCAAACATTAGCATGTTAGGTGTATACTGGGTACTCTCATGTATGCTTGACCTGTATGCTGATGTCAACAGAGGTAGATATACATCCCAATTAGTTTGCTCTTTGTTTATATAAGTTGTTATCATATTTAACAGGGATTGGTTAAATCGTTCAACCATTCCATTAGACGAGGCCCTGTATGGGGTACACCTGGTTTGGTTAACTTCTAGCAAAGTACACACTTGTTGAAAAAGATCCGACTGATAATTTCTTCCTTGATCAGAATGTAAATCTAATGGTAATCCGTATCTTGAAAAGAATTCAAACACTACTTTATTTGCAACTGTTTCTGCCTTTTGGTCAGGAATGGCATATGCCTCCACATATTTTGTGAAATAATCCATTACAACAAGTACATATTTGTTGTTAGAGGGTTCTGAAACTGGAAAAGGGCCCAGAATGTCAGTTCCAACTCTGTCCATAGGATACCCAACGATATATTCCTGCAATGGCGCTCTTGGCTTTCTATGAGGTCTCTTTCTTGCTCCACAGAACGAACACTGTCGTATCCAAAGCATCACAGAGTCTTTCATTTTATACCAAAAAAAATTTAATCTAAGCTTTCCCAGTGTCTTTTTCACACCTAAATGTGCAGCTGTAATAGAATTGTGTAATGCACTGATTACCTTTGGCCGTAGTACTGATGGTAAAACTAACTGGTTGTAATCTGAAGTTTTATTGTTTGTAGTCCATTTTCTAAATAAGAGACCATCGATAACTAGTAGCTGAGACCACTGAAGCCATAAGTTGCGTGTTGCAGGACTTTCAGCAGCGACACACTCTCTTGAAGGTCGTTCATCAGAAGCCAGCTTCCATCTTAGAATTGTACCTATCTCGGGGTCATCATTTTGCATCTTTTGAAGCTCAGAATTGGTATATGAACCAACCCAGTTTGAAAACTTATACACAACGCTACCACCATTGGTAGAATTGTCACTTTGTGTTAGATTTGGGAATAACCCACCAGAGTGGGTTTGAAGGCCAAAGTCCTTTTCTAGTGTCTCGGCCCCCAAAACAACACTGTCTCCATCCTTTTCTTTGGGTGGAATGACCTCTTCAGAGATTCGTAAACGACGTGTCAAACATAAATCTTTCTCTGAAGAAAATCGCAAAATATCATGCTTGATATATCTAAATCCCAGGCGAATATACATCATTACAATACCAAGACAAAACACTATACTGTCAATCAGGTTAGTTGAACCTGAAGACAGATGCACTCTCCTTGCAATCAGTGGAATAACATCGTCAAATTCTTCCAAAACTGACCATTCCTTATGCTTTTTAGTGCAGTCTTTACATCCCTTACACGGTAACTCAGCAAGCACAGTCTTGCCATCATAACAGGAGCACGCACTTGGCTCACATGGGATGCGCGATAAAGCATCTGCGTTGACGTGCTTAGTACCTTTTCGATGTTCCAACTTGAAATCAAACTGAGATAAAACTTCAAGCCACCTGGCCATTTGATTCTCGGGGTTCTTAAATGACATAATCCACCGTAAAGAACTATGATCACTTCTAATGAGAAATTGTCTGCCAAGCAAATACTGTCTGAACATTTGAGTAAATGTAACAACTGCCAAAAGCTCCCTTCTTGTCACGCAGTAAGCTCTTTGTGCTCTAGACAGACTTTTACTTGCATATACTATTGGTCTTTCAACCATTTCCTGTGTATTTTCACAATATTGCATTTGAGATAAAACTCCACCAATGCCAACATTTGAAGCATCGCAGTCGAGAACAAATAATCCTGTATCCTGTGGGAAAGCCATAACTTCTTCTCCAGTAAGTGCTGACTTCAAGTCGTCAAAGCTTATTTGACACTTTTCATCCCAGATAAAAGGTTGTCCGGCCTCTAACAACCTATTTAATGAACTTGCTCTTGACGAAAATCCACGAATATAACGTCGATAGTAGGAACAAAATCCCAGAAATGAGCGAACTTCGGTCAAATTCGTTGGTGTAGACCAGTTTTTAATAGCACTAACTTTACTCATCTGTGGTTTTACTCCGTCTTTTGACACCATATGTCCTAAAAATGAAACCTCTGTTTTAAACAGGAAACATTTGCTAGGTTTAAGTTTTAAGCCAGATTCATGTAGCCTTTGGAAAACAGTGTCTAACCTCTCTAAATGCTCTTCAAAGGTTTTTGAAAATATGATCAGGTCATCAAGGTATATAAGTAATATATCCCACTGTAACCCGCGCATAACAAGTTCCATACAACGTTGAAATGTTGAGGGAGCATTGCATAATCCGAATGGCATCACATTGTATTCAAACAACCCCTGTCTGCAAACAAAGGCAGTCTTAGCTTTGTCATTTTCTTCCACTTCAATTTGATAATAAGCGGACAAGATATCAAGGCATGAGAAATACACTGAACCACTTAAACTATCGAAACAGTCGTTAATGTTCGGAAGAGGATATGCATCCTTTTGCGTGACTGCATTCAGTTGCCGATAGTCCACGCACGGTCTGGTCGTTCCATCCTTTTTCCTTACATAAACAAGAGGAGCAGCATATGCAGATGTGCTCTCACGTATTACACTTGATTTTAATTGATCCTGTATGATTTCAGCTTCCTCCTTAGCAAATGCAAGAGGAGGACGTCTCGGACGTTGCTTTATTGGTTTGCTAGTTCCAGTATCAATTTTATGTTTAACAACTGAAGTCCTACCAAGGTCTTGTGGTGATTTTGCAAAAACATCAGCATGTTTAATTAAAAGACCTTTTAGTTTTTCTTTCTCATGACAATTCAAGTTTTTGCCCGAGTTTTCATATAGAGCCGTTAAATGTTCAGGTAATTTACCATGCATTGGCCTGGTGTCAACCTTTTCTTTGGTCATATTACTCACTTCCTCTACTTCATGTAAATGTCCAAGTAAAGATTTTGCTTTGATTGTTACATCTTCACTTGACGGATTCATGACACGAACAGGAATTGCTATGTTTATACGCTTAGGATCGACTAATGTGTGTCCAATAATTAAGTCTTGTGACTCAGACATATCTCTTATAACTGGCGAAACAAGTCCATACTCTGATTCGAATTTACCTGATGAACACTGTCCCTCAATAACCATTTCACTGTATGCAGGCACTGTCACTGTCTCACTACATGTCACTCTTAAGGCACATAATGGAACCTTTTGAATAACTGTTGAATATTTTCTCCGATTTAATTTAAGTCCATATTCAGCACTGAGACTATAATTATTTGCTTGTAAAAAATCAAGCCCCAATAATCCATCTTCTTTGATTGGGGCGATAACCACATCCCACTTGAAAGTATTTTTCTGAATATTAAATTCCATTGTAACAGTTCCAAGTACAGGCAACAAACCGTCATTTGCAACTTCCAGTCTAAAATTATGGTCATTTTTTCTCAATTCGGGTCGTTTCTCCAAAGGAATACTATTGTATATGTTTGAAGAAAGAACTGTCACAGCTGCACCCGTATCAATAACCAAGTTTGCACTTTTATCATAAAACTTCACTGGGAGTAAAATCGATAAACCATTGCCTATTTCACCAATTTTGATAACGTTTTGACTGGATCGGACTAAAACAGGGCCGTTTGCCTCAGTCCTCTCTAGTTTTCCTGCGGCCACTCTAACTTGTCCTCATCATCATTACTTTTGCAGTCGTTTGCATAATGACCAAGCTTGTGACAGTTGAAGCACTCAACTGTTGCAATATCTCGTCGCCTGAAATTGACATTTTTGCCAACATTTTTGCGAACAGTTTGGCGCTGATCTGATTTTGATTCCTGTTTAATCAAAGAGAGAACTTCTTCGAACCTTTTATCCAAGTTTTCATTCAATTCTTTCTTGAAACTTGAAAATTGTTGAACTGTGACATACTGCGGATCAGCTCTTGTAACCATTCTTACTTTTGCTGGTCCACGTGATTCTTCTTTTAGGCTGAAATATGTCTCTAGAACCTCCCGTGCCTCCTCAATTGACTGCGGGTTCTTCATTCCTACAGCCAGTGCCATTTGTTGGTCTCCAAGGCCTTTAATGAAGTGTCGCATACAAATGGTACTTGTTGTGATGTCATCTGCTGTAGGATACCCTCTCCTTACAAGCCGTTTAATGTCCGACACATACTCCACTAACTTTTCTCGTGAATTCAGTTTTAAATTTTCCAACTCCGCAAGGTAACTTCCTGTTGAACGCCTCTCCTTAAATCTTGTCTCCAATACTTGCTCAAGAGCATAGAAAGATTGCTGCAGTTCTGGATTTACTTGCCCAAAAACGAAATCTGCTGCCTCGCCTCTTAGGCTGTTAATAAGTCGAAACACTTTCGTCTTATTGTCCCATCTGCATGTCGCTGCCAGCGTTTTAAACTGTGTTATGAATGAGACATAGGACGATTTCCCATCGTACAACACAGGTTGAGGAAGCGGCACAGAATAATGATCGCGTACATGTTGATCTTGCTGAATGCCAGCTGAAGGTGGAGCATGACGTACTGGTGATTGCATAGGTGACTGAATATGTGTCCCTATGTTAGCAAATGCTCCAACATGATCATTTCTTATTTCAGGTTGTAATACTCTTGGATTGTTCATATTGGCGGAACGGTCAGCATCAATATTTCTTCTCAGATTTTGCACTTCATTTCTCAATTCTAATGCTGCCACTTGTCGCTCATGCTGCTCCTTTTGAAAATTTGCAACCATTAATTCCCTCTCACGGGCAAATTCCTGCATTTTGTCTTGTACAAGTATTTCTAAATTGTGTTTTTCACTTTGTGCGTTTCTAATATCTGTTTCATGATCAGCCCTTTCATTCCGCAGTTTGATGATTTCTAATCTCAAGTTCTGAAGTTCATCTTTTGAAATTTGTAAATCACTTCTCAATTCATTCATTTCACATTCATTGGAAATAATTTCTAAGTCCATATTTTTGTCCATGTTTCTTTTTGGTCCCATGATTTTCTGTGTTTACTCGAATTTTAACACTTCACTTTCATCTCCAGTTAAAGCTGCCTTTAATTTGCAATTTTCACTTATTATATCGTTAATTGTTTTCTCTATTTTTGAAACATAGTCCTTCAATGTGACCGACAAATTATCTATTTGAATGTTCAAGTGCTGCAATAAGTTCTCATTTTCTTCTACAAGTTGGAACAGAGTTTTCTGTAAATCTTCTAATTCACCTTTTCCTGCCATTGCTATGAAAACAAATTCAAATAATAACAAATTATCCTCGAAGATGTGTTAAAGTCTGAAATCCCGACGCTGCCACCAGTGTTACGGATTACGAAACAAAGTTCGTAAAGTTAGAAATAATACTTAAATATTATTTCCACACAAATAAATGTTCCTTGTAGATGATGTATATAAGGACGTAGTAAATATAAATAAGTCTTTCACAAAGTTGATGACTTTTATTAAACGTTTCTAATAGTTATCAAGCACGGTTCCAAATAATATGTCAGAGAAAATAATCCAAATATCAAAGTTCTTTTAAGTAAGAATAATTGCTAAAATCTCTTATAGTTACACTTTAAAAGTCTCTCTCTGTGTCCAACTCTGCTAATTCTAAAGAAATGTACTTTAATAATTCCGACTGAAAACGCTGACCAAGAACCCCGAACTGAATAATATTAGTCCTTTATATACTCTACATAAGCCAGCTAAGCCAACCAAGCCAACCAATGAACTAAATGACCGCTTTCAAGCCAGCAAGTAGGTCGCACACCCATCATCCTTACACAAATGACATGAGCTTGCTGCATGGACAGCCAACAAGTAGGTCGCACATCAGCCAATACACCAAATGACATCAGCTAGCCAGCAAGTAGGTCGCACACCCAAGCAAACGCACCAGATGACATCAAACTTGCTGGTGAACAGCCATTCATAACTCAATGCTAATCTGGCAGGACAATCCAAATACCTACATTATCTACCTTCACTAAAATATATGCTTTACAGCCTCTACAAGGGATTAAATGAAGTCAGATAAGTATGTGGTTATATATGTGATCAAACTAAACTACTAATTAAACCATATACATTTATATTTAAAACATGTAAGGTAATATAGGATTATCTAAAATCGTAACAATATTTAGTACATCTAGATAATACTTAAACCTGAAATCTGATATTATTCTGTATATACTAGCTCTAGTGGAATCCGATAATTCAGCATTCTAATTTTGTATAAACATATCCTTAATTCGTTGTTTAAATATATTAATGAAATACGTTATGTTTTCTACTCCTTGAGAATACCAAACTTCATTAAATCCTGTTCGTTCCAATAACCCTTTAACTTGAGATGCCCAGTTTAATTTGTTTGGGTTTACGATCAGATCATCTAACATAACATTATACATATTTTTTATATATTTGAGATCACTCGTACGTGTAATTTTTAACCTGAACCGGATAATATAGGCCATACGTTGAATTTTTAAAGGGACTCTCCCGAGTTCTCCATATATGAAATTGTTTTGAGTTTGTGTTTTAACACATAAAAGTTGTTTACAAAATTGAAGGTGTACTTTCTCTAACTTTTCCGCATTTGAGAATCCCCATATCTCTGCGCCATAATTTAATATTGGCAAAATGAGTTTGTCAAAAATGTCTAAAGTGTGACTGACCGATAAGTCAGTAAATTGATTTATATATGACTTCATTTTGAAGATTGCCTTTAATGCCTGGCCACTTAATGATTCGAACGTTTGATCAAAAGAACCGCCTGTGGTAAAGACAATTCCCAAATAGGTAAACTTATTTACAATTTCAATTACAGTATTATTATATGTGAACAATAGGTTCCTTTTTATATGACCGCCTTTTTTAAAAAGCATCACCTTCGTTTTATTTTCATTTACAACCAATTTCCATTTCTGGCAATAACTGTACAGTATATCTAACCTATCTTGTAGCCCCTTTTCAGTATCCGAAAATATCACTATGTCATCAGCGTATAATAGTAGCAGCAACTTTAACATTCCAGTATCGATACCTTTAATACCATTCAGTGTAAAATATTCTTCTAAATCATTTACATACATTGAAAATATAAAAGGTGACAAACAATCGCCCTGCGGCGCTCCAAGATAACAGCTCAAACTGTCACTAAGCTGGTTTTGATACTTTACTCTTGATTTTATGCTTGAGATGCCCAGTTTAATTTGTTTGGGTTTACGATCAGATCATCTAACATAACATTATACATATTTTTTATATATTTGAGATCACTCGTACGTGTAATTTTTAACCTGAACCGGATAATATAGGCCATACGTTGAATTTGTAAAGGGACTCTCCCGAGTTCTCCATATATGAAATTGTTTTGAGTTTGTGTTTTAACACATAAAAGTTGTTTACAAAATTGAAGGTGTACTTTCTCTAACTTTTCCGCATTTGAGAATCCCCATATCTCTGCGCCATAATTTAATATTGGCAAAATGAGTTTGTCAAAAATGTCTAAAGTGTGACTGACCGATAAGTCAGTAAATTGATTTATATATGACTTCATTTTGAAGATTGCCTTTAATGCCTGGCCACTTAATGATTCGAACGTTTGATCAAAAGAACCGCCTGTGGTAAAGACAATTCCCAAATAGGTAAACTTATTTACAATTTCAATTACAGTATTATTATATGTGAACAATAGGTTCCTTTTTATATGACCGCCTTTTTTAAAAAGCATCACCTTCGTTTTATTTTCATTTACAACCAATTTCCATTTCTGGCAATAACTGTACAGTATATCTAACCTATCTTGTAGCCCATTTTCAGTATCCGAAAATATCACTATGTCATCAGCGTATAATAGTAGCAGCAACTTTAACATTCCAGTATCGATACCTTTAAAACCATTCAGTGTAAAATATTCTTCTAAATCATTTACATACATTTAAAATATAAAAGGTGACAAACAATCGCCCTGCGGCGCTCCAAGATAACAGCTAAAACTGTCACTAAGCTGGTTTTGATACTTTACTCTTGATTTTATGTTCGTATACAATAATTTAATAATATTAAGGATTTTACCTCTCACTCCATATTGCATAGGTTTATAGAATATGTTTTGTCTAACCAACAAATCAAAAGCTTTAGTGAAATCTATGAAAGTTACATATAACTTTTGTTTTTCATTCAATATATGATTTATCAAACCATGGAGAACAAATAGGTTATCAATAGTTCCCATATGTTTTCGAAAACCAGCCTGTGCTTCAATATAAATGTAATAATCCTCAGCCCATGTAGTTAACCTGTTGTTTAAAATTCTTGTGAATAATTTACCGAATGTACTCAGTAATGTTATCCCTCTATAGTTTTCTGGTTGGTTTATATCTCCTTTTTTTGAAAAGTGGTACAATATAGCCTTCCGTCCAGTGAGAAGTGAAATAACCCATATCAAAAATCTTATTAAAAACGTTCACTAAGTATGAATCTAAATACATGCAACCATATTTGAACATTTCATTTATGACATATACTATACCCCATCCCAAGAGGAACCGGTATGTGGAAGTGCGAGTCAGTGATATACTATACCCCAATACCAAGAGGAACCGGTATGTGGAAGTGCGAGTCAGTGATATACTATACCCCAATACCAAGAGCAACCGGTAGGTGGAAGTGCGAGTCAGTGATATACTATACCCCATCACAGGGGGAACCGGTATGTGGAAGTGCGAGTCAGTGATATACTATACCCCCATCCCAAGAGGAATCGGTATGTGGAAGTGCGAGTCAGTGATATACTATACCCCATCCCAAGAGGAGTCGGTATGTGGAAGTGCGAGTCAGTGATATACTATACCCCCATCCCACGAAGAACATGTATGTGGATGTGCGCGCCTGACTTACACTATGCCTCGATCCCACGAGGAACCGGTATGTGGTAGTGCGAGTCAGTGATATACTATACCCCATCCCAAGAGAAAAATGCATGTGAAAGTGCATGTCCGTAAGATACAAGACTCCATCCCACAAGAAACTTTATGTGGAAGTGGGTGTTCGTGATATACTATACCCCCATCCCACGTAGATCCGGTTTGTGGAAGTGGGTGTCAGTGTTATACTATACCCCATTCCACGAGGATCCTGTATGTGGAAGTGCGTTTCCTTGCTATACTATACTCCCATCCTAGTAGGAACATGTATGTTGAAGTCCGTGTTATATTATAACCCCATACCACGAGGAACCGGTCTGCTGAAGTGGGTTTCCGTGTTATACTATACACCCATCCCAGGTGGATTCGGTTTGTGGAAGTGGGTGTCAGTGTTATACTATACCCCATTCTACGATGAATGTGCATGTTGAAGCGTGCGTCCTTGTTATATAATATACCCCCATCCCAGTAGGAAAATGTATGTGCAAGTGCTTGTCCGTGTTATACTATACCCCATCCCAGCAGGAACAAGTATGTGGAAGTGCGAGTCCGTTTTATACTATACCCCATCCCAGTAGGAACAATTATGTGCAAGCGCGTGTCCGTGTTATACTATACCCCCATCCCAGTGAATAGTGATAGATATGCATGTTTTACAAGTGTAGTAATATTAGTGCTACATATTAGTGCTACAGCTGAAACCACCAGTTGTGCAAAGTTTGTACCAAACATTTTCGTACAAGGGATGTATGATAGTTAGCTAAATCTATGGATTATCCCACTAGTAACACACTAGTCTGGCATCACAATCATCATCTTTTAAATAACATATATACCTTGGTGTTTTCAACAAATAATTGCTTCTCGGAAGTGTGGGCATTGCATGTTAATGAAAGGTTATATACATTATGAACAACCAAAACAATGTAATCAGAGTGTACATTTATAGCATTGAATGTGTAACAGGTTTTTGTAGAAAGCATGGAATCTCATGTATGCAGTGCCAAATGTAAGCTCTATGAATTCTATAGAAATTGAGATTCATTTAAATTAAATTTTTAGTTATTTCATCACTCTTTTCTTACTTAATAAGCAATAATATTAGGTGATATGAACAAAATCTCCTACAACTTCGACATGAGTATTGCGCAAAATTTCAAAATTGAATTTTCATACAGTTACTTTAAACGTGTTTTTAAAACTTATCATACAGTTTCCGGTGATCTTTTTCATTAAAATGTAATTATCACACCTAAAGATAAAACATATTGCACCATTTTAGTATAAGTTACCATATATGCTATTTAAATGATTATAAACCCCGTTGTAATGATTGCTTGAACAATATTTCCACCACATACTCAATGAAGTGTATACAATATGTGTATCAAAAGGTTATAAATACGTATGTAATTACATCATGTTTTTCCTTCAATATTTTATATATAATATTTCCAAATGATGTAAACATGATCCATGGCTGTAACCATTGTAACTAGACATTTATTCAACGGACCTTTTGTTTGCTACAGACCTTAAAATTGAGCATCTAACTAAATTGCTGATACTATAAATCATTTGGATATATGAATATGTAGGATAATATCCCTTCAAGTAGAGTATCTATATTCAAAATACATCTTAACAATGATTCAAAAAACAATTATGAAAAAAACATTTTGCCACCCGAACATAATGCATTTTTCAACAGTATACGCCTGATGACTTTTAGGGGGCACATCCTTCCATCTTGCTCGATGGAAAACCATTATAGATTATCATTTTATAATTCATTTCCCTACTTCTTTAGCTTAAAGGCCTGTACTACGACTGTATTACAGAAATCAACGATTTTATTAATTTGTTCAACATTTTGCCCCAAAATCTCACAATGTGAAATTTCACATTAACTTGCGATACAATGAAACATTTGTATATATAATTGTGCACCATTTTATCACTTCCATTAGGTAAGTTTATGTTCAAACATCTTATTACAAAATGATTCCTCTTTTCAGCAATTTTTTTATGTAAAACACATTTTTAGACCCAAAAATAAAGTAATTTATATCGTCGTATGCTAAAGGACTTTATTCCGGCACATCTCTGTACCTTTCGCTGTGCACAGCGGTAAGAAACTAAGTTTAGTATTTTTTTAATTTATAGCCTAGTAACACCAAATGTATTACAGAAATCAACGATATTATTCATTTTTTCCAAGTTTTACCCCTAAATTACATATTATTAACTCAATATCCATCTATAAAACCGTTATTTACATGGAGATGTATTTGGAAGAGCATTTCCGCACAGTCAGAAAATTCTTATTTGCTTAAATGATATTTTATAAAATCATTCCAGTTTCCGGATATTTTCTCTTAAAAACGCAACTTTTACCCCAAAATTTAGCATTTCCCACCATCTTTATCTTGAGGAGCATTTTTCTGAAACTCATTACATGTCAGTGATTCTAAAAATCCTAAAATACTTTCTGTTGGAATTTGTTTGACCTTAAATCCTATAATTACTATAATACCATCCCAAGAGGAACATGCATGTTGAACTGTATGTCCGTGTTATACTATACCCCCATCCCAGGAGAATCAAGTATGTGGAAGTGCGTGTCCGTGTTATACTATACCCCCATCCCAGTAGGTAAAAGTATGTGGAAGTGCGTGTCCGTGTTATACTATACCCCATCGCACTAGGAACATGCATGTTGAACTGTGTGTCCGTGTTATACTATACCCCGATCCCACTAGGAAAAGGCATGTGGAAGTGCGTGTCCGTGTTATACTGTACCACATCCCACGAGGAACGTGCATGTTGAAGTGTGCGTCCTTGTTATATAACATACCCCCATCCCAGTAGGAAAAAACTATGTGGAAGTGCGTGTCCGTGTTATACTATACAATATCCCAGTAGGAACATGTATGTGGAAGTGCGTGTCCTCGTTTTACTATACCCCCATCCCAGTAGGAACAAGTATGTGGAAGTGCGTGTCCTTGTTATACTATACCTCATCCCACGAGGAACAGGCATGTTGAAGTGTGCGTCCTTGTTATATATCCATCCCAGTACAAACAATTCTGTGGAAGTGCTTGTCCGTTTTATACTATACCACATTCCACGCGGAACGTGAATGATGAAGTGTGCGTCCTTGTTATATAATATACTCCCATCCCAGTAGGGACAAGTATGTGGGAGTGCGAGTCCGTTTTATACTATACCCCATCCCAGTAGGAACAAGTATGTGGAAGTGCGAGTCCGGTTTATACTATACCCCATCCCAGTAGGAACAAGTATGTGGAAGTGCGAGTCCGTTTTATACTATACCCCATCCCAGTAGGAACAAGTATGTGGAAGTGCGAGTCCGTTTTATACTATACCCCATCCCAGTAGGAACAAGTATGTGGAAGGGCGAGTCCGTTTTATACTACACCCCATCCCAGTAGGAACAAGTATGTGGAAGTGCAAGTTCGTTTTATACTATACCCCATCCCAGTAGGAACAAGTATGTGGAAGTGCAAGTTCGTTTTATACTACACCCCATCCCAGTAGGAACAAGTATGTGGAAGTGCGAGTCCGTTTTATACTATACCTCATCCCAGTAGGAACAATTATGTGTAAATGCGAGTCCGTTTTATACTATATCCAATCCCAGTAGGAACAAGTATGTGGAAGTGCGAGTCCGGTTTATACTGTACCCCATCCCAGTAGAAACAAGTATGTGGAAGTGCGAGTCCGATTTATACTATACCCCATCCCAGTAGGAACAAGTATGTGGAAGTGCGAGTCCGTTTTATACTATACCCCATCCCAGTAGGAACAAGCATGTGGAAGGGCGAGTCCGTTTTATACTATATCCCATCCCAGTAGGAACAAGTATGTGGAAGTGCGAGTATACTACACCCCATCCCAGTAGGAACAAGTATGTGAAAGTGCAAGTTCGTTTTATACTATACCCCATCCCAGTAGGAACAAGTATGTGGAAGTGCGAGTCCGTTTTATACTATATCCAATCCCAGTAGGAACAAGTATGTGGAAGTCCGAGTCCGTTTTATACTACACCCCATCCCAGTAGGAACAAGTATGTGGAAGTGCAAGCTCGTTTTATACTATACACCATCCCAGTAGGAACAAGTATGTGGAAGTGCGAGTCCATTTTATACTATACCCCATCCCAGTAGGAACAAGTATGTGGAAGTGCGAGTCCATTTTATACTATACCCCATCCCAGTAGAAACAAGTATGTTTAAGTGCGAGTCCGTTTTATACTACACCCCATCCCAGTAGGAACAAGTATGTGGAATTTCGTGTCCGTGTTATACTATACCTCCATCCCACGAGGAACCAGTATGTGGAAGTGCGTGTATGACTTACACTAGGCCCCGATCACACGAGGAACCGGTATGTGGAAGTGTGTGTCCGTGTTATACTATCGTCCCATCCCAGTAGGAACAAGTATGTGGAAGTGCGTTCCCGTGTTATATTCTACCCCATCCCACGAGGAACATGCATGTTGAAGTGTGCGTACTTGTTATATAATATACGCGCATCCCAGTAGGAAAAATATGTGGAAGTGCGTGTCCGTGTTATACTATAAGCCATCCCACGAGGAACATGCATGTTGAAGTGTGCGTCCTTGCTATATAATATACCCCCATCCCAGTAGTAAAAAGTATATGGAAGTTCGTATCCGCTTTATACTATACCCCATTCCAGTAGGAAAACGTATGTGGAAGTGCGTGTCCGTGTTATACTTTACCCCATCCCAGTATGAACAAGTATCTGGAAGTGCTTGTCCGTGTTATACTATACCCCCCATTCCAGTAGGAAAAAGTATGTGGAAGTGCGTGTCCGTGTTATACTTTACTCCCATCCCAGTATGAACAAGTATTTGGAAGTGCTTGTCCGTGTTATACTATACCACATCCCAGTAGGAACAAGTATTTGGAAGTGCGTGTCCGTGTTATACTCTACCCCCATCCCACGAGGAACATGTATGTTGAAGTGTGTGTCCGTGTTATACTATACCCCCATCCCAGTAGGAACAAGTATTTGGAAGTGTGTGTCCGTGTTATACTCTACCCCATCCCACGAGGAACATGCATGATGAAGTGTGTGTCCGTGTTATACTATACCCACATCCTGGTAGAAAAGAAATATGTGGAAGTGCGTGTCCGTGTTATACTATACGCCATCGCACTAGGAACATGCATGTTGATCTGTGTGTCCGTGTTATTTTTTATTTATATTTTTAAAAAAAACATTTGGCCCACCTTCTCAACCCCTTTTATCTGCTCCTTTCTTCCGCCTCCCCTCACTCCGTCTTCCGCCAGCTCTGCTGTTGTCCCTCCTACTAGATGGTGATCTGTTCTGACATACTTTCTGCTGAAGCCTCGCTGTATATTCCGTTTCTGCGACGACTCTCGCTGTTCACCAGCAGTTCACTGATTTTTCTCTTTTTTTTCCTTTCGATTGTTACTGTTTCTGGGACATTGCTGATATGTCTCCTGTTATTGTCTATTGCTTGTGAAACAGCCTCCCTCTAGTACTCCATGGTACTCCACATTCAAGCTACTATGCCACTACTAGGCTACTGGCCACTGCATACTTTAGGACGCGCCATACGAAGAACCCAACGAATTTCTGTCTTCCCTTCTTTCAGTGAACGTCGGCCTAACATCGTCACAAGACAGCAGTGAGGTACTAACTACTCATGAATTAAATTTGAGGGCCGAGAAGGTGGATTTTTGCCGTATGGTAATGAATGATAAGCAATGAATAAATGAAAGATGATAATGGAGAGACCAGCATCCGGCGGGGTTTGAACCCACGACCTTCCGCTTGTGGGCCCAGTGCTCTACCACTTGGCTATAGAGGCCGTGTTATACTATACCCCCATACCACTAGGAAAAGTATGCGTGTCCGTGTTATACTATACGTCTTCCCAAAGAGGAATGTGCATGTTAAAGTGTGCGTCCTTTTTATAAAATATACCCCAATCCCAGTAGGAACAAGTATGTGGAAGTGAGTGTCCGTGTGATACTATACCCCCATCCCAGTAGGAACAAGTATGTGGAAGTGCGTGTCCGTGTTATACTATACCCCCATCCCAGTAGGAACAAGTATGTGGAAGTTCGTGTCCGTGTTATAGAGTTCCCAATCCCACGAGGAACATGATGTTGAAGTGAGCGTACTTGTTATATAATATACCCTCGTCCCAGTAGGAACAAGGATGTGGAAGTGCGTGACCGTGTTATACTATACCGCATCCGACGAGGAACGTGCATGTTGAAGTGTGCCCGTTTGTTATATAATATACCTCCATCCAAGTAGGAACAAGTACGTGTCATTGCTTGTCCGTGTTATACTATACGCCATCCCATGTGGAACGTGCATGTTGAAGTCTACGTCCTTGTTAAATAATATACCACCATCACAGTATGAACAAGTATGTGGAAGTGCCTGTCCGTGTTATACTATGCCCCATTCCAGAAGGAACAAGCATGTTTAAGTGTGTGTCCGTGTTATACTATAACTCCATTTCAGTAGGTATGTGGAAGTGCGTGTCCGTGTTATACTATACCCCCATGGCCCCATCCCATGAGGAACTTGCATGGTCAAGTTTGTGTCAGTGTTATACTCTACCACATCCCACGAGGAACATGCCTGCTGAAGTGTGTGTCCGTGTTATACTCTAACACCCCCATCGCACTGGAACATGCATGTTGAACTGTGTGTCCGTGTTATACTATACTCCCATCCCACGATGAACCAGTATGTGGAAGTGTGTACCTGACTTACACTATGCCCCGATCCCATGAGGAACCGGTATGTGAAAGTGTGTGTCCGTTTTATACTATACCCACATCCCACGAGGAACATGCATGTTCAAGAGTGTGTCCTTGTTATACTCTACCACATCCCACGAGGAACATGCATGCTGAAGTGTGTATCCGTGTTATACTCTACCCCCATCGGACTGGGAACATGCATGTTGACGTGTGTCCGTGTTATACTATACCCACATCACACGATGAACCAGTATGTGGAAGTGTTTGCCTGACACAATATGCCCCCATCCCACGAGGAACCGGTATGTGCAAGTGCGTGTCCATGTTATACTATACCCACAACGCAGTACGAACAAGTATGTGGAAGTGCGTGTCCACGTTATACTATACCCCCATCCCAGTAGGAAAAACTATGTGGAAGTGCGTGTCCGTGTTATACTATACATGTCCTACTGGTGATGCTGTATAGTATAACACGGACACGCACTTCCACATAGTTTTTCCTACTGGGATGGGGGTATAGTATAACGTGGACACGCACTTCCACATACTTGTTCGTACTGCGTTGTGGGTATAGTATAACATGGACACGCACTTGCACATACCGGTTCCTCGTGGGATGGGGGCATATTGTGTCAGGCAAACACTTCCACATACTGGTTCATCGTGTGATGTGGGTATAGTATAACACGGACACACGTCAACATGCATGTTCCCAGTCCGATGGGGGGTAGAGTATAACACGGATACACACTTCAGCATGCATGTTCCTCGTGGGATGTGGTAGAGTATAACAAGGACACACTCTTGAACATGCATGTTCCTCGTGGGATGTGGGTATAGTATAAAACGGACACACACTTTCACATACCGGTTCCTCATGGGATCGGGGCATAGTGTAAGTCAGGTACACACTTCCACATACTGGTTCATCGTGGGATGGGAGTATAGTATAACACGGACACACAGTTCAACATGCATGTTCCCAGTGCGATGGGGGGTAGAGTATAACACGGACACACACTTCAGCAGGCATGTTCCTCGTGGGATGTGGTAGAGTATAACACTGACACAAACTTGACCATGCAAGTTCCTCATGGGATGGGGCCATGGGGTATAGTATAACACGGACACGCACTTCCACATACCTACTGAAATGGAGTTATAGTATAACACGGACACACACTTAAACATGCTTGTTCCTTCTGGAATGGGGCATAGTATAACACGGACAGGCACTTCCACATACTTGTTCATACTGTGATGTGGTATATTATTTAACAAGGACGTAGACTTCAACATGCACGTTCCACATGGGATGGCGTATAGTATAACACGGACAAGCAATGACACGTACTTGTTCCTACTTGGATGGAGGTATATTATATAACAAACGGGCACACTTCAACATGCACGTTCCTCGTCGGATGCGGTATAGTATAACACGGTCACGCACTTCCACATCCTTGTTCCTACTGGACGAGGGTATATTATATAACAAGTACGCTCACTTCAACATCATGTTCCTCGTGGGATTGGGAACTCTATAACACGGACACGAACTTCCACATACTTGTTCCTACTGGGATGGGGGTATAGTATAACACGGACACGCACTTCCACATACTTGTTCCTACTGGGATGGGGGTATAGTATCACACGACACTCACTTCCACATACTTGTTCCTACTGGGATTGGGGTATATTTTATAAAAAGGACGCACACTTTAACATGCACATTCCTCTTTGGGAAGACGTATAGTATAACACGGACACGCATACTTTTCCTAGTGGTATGGGGGTATAGTATAACACGGCCTCTATAGCCAAGTGGTAGAGCACTGGGCCCACAAGCGGAAGGTCGTGGGTTCAAACCCCGCCGGATGCTGGTCTCTCCATTATCATCTTTCATTTATTCATTGCTTATCATTCATTACCATACGGCAAAAATCCACCTTCTCGCCCTCAATTTAATTCATGAGTAGTTAGTACCTCACTGCTGTCTTGTGACGATGTTAGGCCGACGTTCACTGAAAGAAGGGAAGCTGTAGACAGAAATTCGTTGGTTCTTCGTATGGCGCGTCTAAAGTATGCAGTGGCCAGTAGCCTAGTAGTGGCATAGTAGCTTGAATGGAGTACCATGGAGTACTAGAGGGAGGCTGTTTCACAGCAATAGACAATAACAGGAGACATATCAGCAATGTCCCAGAAACAGTACAATCCGAAGGAAAAAAAGAGAAAAATCAGGTGAACTGCTGGTGAACAGCGAGAGTCGTCGCAGAAACGGAATATACAGCGAGGCTTCAGCAGAAAGTATGTCAGAACAGATCACCATCTAGTAGGAGGGACAACAGCAGAGCTGGCGGAAGACGGAGTGAGGGGAGGCGGAAGAAAGGAGCAGATAAAAGGGGTTGAGAAGGTGGGCCAAATGTTTTTTTTAAAATATAAATAAAAAATAACACGGACACACAGATCAACATGCATGTTCCTAGTGCGATGGCGTATAGTATAACACGGACACGCACTTCCACATATTTCTTTTCTACCAGGATGTGGGTATAGTATAACACGGACACACACTTCATCATGCATGTTCCTCGTGGGATGGGGTAGAGTATAACACGGACACACACTTCCAAATACTTGTTCCTACTGGGATGGGGGTATAGTATAACACGGACACACACTTCAACATACATGTTCCTCGTGGGATGGGGGGTAGAGTATAACACGGACACGCACTTCCAAATACTTGTTCCTACTGGGATGTGGTATAGTATAACACGGACAAGCACTTCAAATACTTGTTCATACTGGGATGGGAGTAAAGTATAACACGGACACGCACTTCCACATACTTTTTCCTACTGGAATGGGGGGGTATAGTATAACACGGACAAGCACTTCCAGATACTTGTTCATACTGGGATGGGGTAAAGTATAACACGGACACGCACTTCCACATACGTTTTCCTACTGGAATGGGGTATAGTATAAAGCGGATACGAACTTCCATATACTTTTTACTACTGGGATGGGGGTATATTATATAGCAAGGACGCACACTTCAACATGCATGTTCCTCGTGGGATGGCTTATAGTATAACACGGACACGCACTTCCACATATTTTTCCTACTGGGATGCGCGTATATTATATAACAAGTACGCACACTTCAACATGCATGTTCCTCGTGGGATGGGGTAGAATATAACACGGGAACGCACTTCCACATACTTGTTCTACTGGGATGGGACGATAGTATAACACGGACACACACTTCCACATACCGGTTCCTCGTGTGATCGGGGCCTAGTGTAAGTCATACACGCACTTCCAC
Source organism: Cyrtodaria siliqua (assembly GCA_037043455.1). Classification (NCBI taxonomy): domain Eukaryota; kingdom Metazoa; phylum Mollusca; class Bivalvia; order Adapedonta; family Hiatellidae; genus Cyrtodaria; species Cyrtodaria siliqua. The sequence continues at coordinate 2,026 of JAWPHD010017762.1, read as the reverse complement.
ATACTGGTTCCTCGTGGGATGGAGGTATAGTATAACACGGACACGAAATTCCACATACTTGTTCCTACTGGGATGGGGTTGTAGTATAAAACGGACTCGCACTTAAACATACTTGTTTCTACTGGGATGGGGGTATAGTATAAAATGGACTCGCACTTCCAACATACTTGTTCCTACTGGGATGGGGTATAGTATAAAATGGACTCGCACTTCCACATACTTGTTCCTACTGGGATGGTGTATAGTATAAAACGAGGCTTGCACTTCACATACTTTCTGTTCTTACTGGGATGGGGGTGTAGTATAAAACGGACTCGGACTTCCACATACTTGTTCCTACTGGGATTGGATATTAGTATAAAACGGACTCGCACTTCCACATACTTGTTCCTACTGGGATGGGGTATAGTATAAAACGAACTTGCACTTTCACATACTTGTTCCTACTGGATGGGGTGTAGTATACTCGCACTTCTCACATACTTGTTCCTACTGGGATGGGATATAGTATAAAACGGACTCGCCCTTCCACATGCTTGTTCCTACTGGGATGGGGTATAGTATTAAAACGGACTCGCACTTCCACATACTTGTTCCTACTGGATGGGGTATAGTATAAATCGGACTCGCACTTCCACATACTTGTTTCTACTGGGATGGGGTCAGTATAAACCGGACTCGCACTTCCACATACTTGTTCCTACTGGGATTGGATATAGTATAAAACGGACTCGCATTTACACATAATTGTTCCTACTGGGATGAGGTATAGTATAAAACGGACTCGCACTTCCACATACTTGTTCCTACTGGATGGGGTGTAGTATAAAACGAACTTGCACTTCCACATACTTGTTCCTACTGGGATGGGGGTATAGTATAAAACGAACTTGCACTTCCACATACTTGTTCCTACTGGGATGGGGTGTAGTATAAAACGGACTCGCCCTTCCACATACTTGTTCCTACTGGGATGGGGTATAGTATAAAACGGACTCGCACTTCCACATACTTGTTCCTACTGGGATGGGGTATAGTATAAAACGGACTCGCACTTCCACATACTTGTTCCTCCTACTGGGATGGGGTATAGTATAAACCGGACTCGCACTTCCACATACTTGTTCCTACTGGGATGGGGTATAGTATAAAACGGACTCGCACTCCCACATACTTGTCCTACTGGGTTGGGAGTATATTATATAACAAGGACGCACACTTCATCATTCTCGTTCCGCGTGGAATGTGGTATAGTATAAAACGGACAAGCACTTCCACAGAATTGTTTGTACTGGATGGATATATAACAAAGGAAGCACACTTCAACATGCCTGTTCTCGTGGTGAGAGTATAGTATAACAAGGACACGCACTTCCACATACTTGTTCCTACTGGGATGGGGGTATAGTAAAACGAGGACACGCACTTCCACATACATGTTCCTACTGGGATATTGTATAGTATAACACGGACGACACGCTCTTCCACATAGTTTTTTCCTACTGGGGATGGGGGTATGTTATATAACAAAGGACGCACACTTCAACATGCACGTTCTCGTGGGATGTGGTACTGTATAACACGGACACGCACTTCCACATGCCTTTTTCCTAGTGGGATCGGGGTATAGTATACACGGACACACAGTTCAACATGCATGTTCCTAGTGCGATGGGTGTATATGTATTAACACGGACACAGCACATTCCACATTACTTTTACCTACTGGGGATGGGGGTTATAGTATAACACGGACACGCTACTTCCAATACTTGATTCTCCTGGGATGGGGGTATAGTATAACACGGACATACAGTTCAACATGCATGTTCCTCTTGGGATGGTATTATAGTAATTATAGGATTTAAGGTCAAACAAATTCCAACAGAATGTATTTAGGGATTTTGTAGAATCACTGACATGTAATGGAGTTTCAGAAAATGCTCCTCAAGATAAGATGGTGGGAAATGCTAATTTTGGGTAGAAGTTGCGTTTTTAGAGAAATATCCGGAAACTGGAATGATTT
>JAWPHD010017761.1:0-43031 GCA_037043455.1 Cyrtodaria siliqua | reverse complement strand
TTAAAGTATATCAACTGTTATTATATGGCATTTATGAGAATTCAGAGCTAACATGTCCAAGCTAGACTCATAAATGTGACATGAATTATGGATTCCAGAACAAAACTCTTTACAATTATACAATCAGGGGAATTGATACCGTATAAACCCTAATAAACGCCCCCGGGGGCATAACATTTTTGAAAAGTTGGGCAATCAATCAATGCATCAGATTATAAATTTTCTAGTGATTTAGTGTGTTCCATTGTGTGTAAAAACATTATTTCTGAAAAAAAGGGTTATAATTACCAGTATAATAATTACTAATTTAATGTTATGTTCAGTCGCTGTGAAGCCGGTAATAGGAACCGCCATATAACTGTCGTGACCCAGTGTACATAATCCGGGCATTCAAATTTTCCCACATCCGCTTTTCCAAAACAAAACAAAAGTCTTCTGCTTCGATTTTTTCTAAAGTTATTGAATAATTATGCATTAAAATGACTGCAATTAGAAAAAGTTGCACCTTTTACCTGTGCAGTTTCGACTCGGCGATCTCCGAGTTTGTCTACGCGTAGTATCGTGGCATACTTTAATGGCGTAAGTACGCCAAGAAGCTTTTCCGACTTCGCGTAGTTTAATCATCGAAACTCTGCGTAATTACGCGATTTTGTAAATTCCTCACTCAGCGTGAAAGAATAAAGTGTGGGTTTCGCGTGAGCTGTACTGTACCTCAACATTCTAAAAATCTTTATATTAAACATTCTAGAAATATCTATCATCAGCAATTAATGCAAACACTTAAAAATATGTTTTAATATCTGAAGTATGTGCCTTTGTTCTAAGTTACTATTGCTTACTGTTGCCATATAACTTTTTATACTTTTTAAAATATTTCTACATTTGTGTTGTTATATAATAAAAATTTGCAAATAGATACACATGTTCAATGTTTCCTCCTTTTGAAAACATTCTGCACCACCCTGATGCTTTGCATCAGTTTCTTCTTGTATGATTGTTTAAATACAGACCACTGCAGTGGTATGCATGGGTTTGCTTTCTGGTGGAGGCATTTCAGATGGGAAACTTCCATCTTGGTTGCTGTCTTCATAGAATAGAATAGCATATTTTTAGCCAGATTGCATAACAAATCCAGGTTTATAGTTTGTTGATTTCCGTCCGTCTGCCTACGCGTTTTGATGTTTTGATAAAGTCTTTTTATTAAAGTTTTTGCTTTTCCTAAATTTTCAAAAATGAACTTTTGGAGAGTTTTGAAACTTGGCACAGATGTACATTATCAATATACAATGTTATATGACAAGAACTCTGAATTTATATCCCCCTTTAACTTAGGTTTTTCAGTTAAAATGTTGAATGCGCAATCTGGCGTTCGCACAGTTACTGTTGGTGCTTCACTTGTTTTAATATTTTCAATTTTGGGCCATCACTGGTATACAAATCACAATGTTTATAATTGACAAAGAAAAAATAGTAAAACAATAGACCATTACGTGGTCCGAGTATTAACTTTCATACCCCATCCAACCCCTTCTCCAAGAAGCGAAAACGGGGTTGGCTGGGTATGAAATAAAACCTTAATTTCGGCTTAAAAAATGTGTGTATTGTAAAATTAAAACATTTAATTGGTAATTTCAAACAGGTTATCGCATTTACTCAGTGAAAAATGTTTTTAAACTTGTTTTATTGTCGAAATAACCATTATAAAATCCTGCTAACATAAGCTTTTCCATCGCTTTTCCACCGCTTAATGCAATTAAGGCTGGACCTCGTAATGCTACACATTCCTAAACTAAACACGTGATTCTGATTAATTAGAAAATACACACATTCACAAAGGAACAAAAAAAAAATCATATCATAATTGATTAATGGAAGAACCTTTGGTGTAGTATGAATAACAGTATATAGATATGCAAGTAATACTATTGTATATATACAGAGGATCTTACATTTGTACTCATTCATTATTGAATTTATTAAACAAGTTGGCAAAATGATATAATACGAGGCTCTTGCCGAGCATTATATAATTTTTGCTAACGAGTTAATATATTCAATAATGAATGAGAACAAATGCTAGATTCTATTTATCACATAACTCACATATCAACTTTTGTTGCATTCTGTCTGTCACTTTTACATGCGAAACCAACATAAACCATGGGAATTGGATCATAGTCATTATCAATTTATTTTGATAGCGCGTACTAGGCTTATTTGCATATTATATAACTAGTTGTATATTAAAAATGTAGAATGGTGTTATTGCACTTCCACATCATAAGTTATGTGATAAAACTATTTTACATATTTGAAATTAATACAATAGGATTATTACTAGAGTAACGTGTTCTGGACGTTTGTATCACCTCAAGTAGGTAAATGACAGATCAAGGATCTCACGAGAGATGGAGCCTCGAGTGTGATCCTTGATCTGGCAATTTACCTACGAGAGGTGATACATAAACTTCCAGAACACGTTACTCTAGTAATGATCCTTTTATTATATACTTCCTACATATATAATTAAAAAATAGAATATTTACATTTCTGTTGCATATGTATGTAATAAAAAAGATTTATAAATGTTTCAAGGCTTATTTTCAATAAACGCAGAACATAAATGGGCGTATCTTAATATATTTCGGGGTGTAGCTACTGCTTACAAGTTAAAGTTCATTGGTGTGACGTACATGTTTTGTTTGTTTGACCTAACGTTGTCTTGACGTTCTCGTGCAAATTGGTGTAAATGCGTGCATTTTTAGGAATTTCCCTGTTCTATTTTAAGTAGGATAGTGATACGGAACCTATTTTTAGTAGCATACTGATATGGCTTCCGAAAACCTCTAGAGGTGATACAGATTTTTGTATTCCACTGTAAGAAAATGAAGGTACTTGTATATAATTATTGATAGGTATATAATAAAACCTAATACGACGTGTTCAGGACGTAAATACCCCATTTCATTCCTATATTAGTCCCAATCCACATTAATATTCGCTTCTTAATACTAATAACGACCTGTGACATCTTCTTCTGACAAATGAATTGAATTGGGGTTTGAAGGCGCACCAACACATGAAAGGTAATATGGCGCCTAACAGGAATGAACATGTCAGGCTCATCCTCCATGTACATCGAGATAAAATATGAAGAATGGGCCTTAGACTTTAAAGAACCTTCTCACCGGCAGAACTGAGGAGATACTGCAAATTCTATTGTAGACACTCCATTTACCCTGGAGCCACGTTTATTGTTTTTCTGCCACTGCTGTAGTGATTTGAGCGAGATAGCACCTGAATCAATGCAGGGGTCATGATGAAGACCTTTAATGAGCATGAACAAAAAATGATAAAATGAACATGAAGTCTCTGTAATTCGAAGCCAATAATTTGAGAGGTTAGCCGACTGCTCCTAAGCATCTCCGGGTTTAAAAACAAACTGCTGTTTCCTCATATAGAAGAACATGAGGCGACAGAGTGTGACTTGTACGGCAATATTACAGACGGTTAAAGACTTAAACTTGGCTGTATAAAAATTCACTCGCCGTAATTAAATATTGGCCAGCGCAAAAGCATATTAATCCGTAACCCACTAAGCCTGTCTATAATAGCCTTTGCGAAACCCAGATCAGGTTTACAATGTCTAGCTGCTGATCAGCATTTTTCCACAAAACATGCCTTTGTCACATAAATTGGATGGTCTTAATTCAAAGGAAGAACAGTCCATTATATACTGATGCTAGGTTCCCACTGTCGTGCGATCCGTTACGAACGCCACGATTGGCCATTCGTAGCTGATCGTGGAACTTCTCTGAAATCTCAGGTCTGGATACGAGGTGATGCGAGTCGATACGTTCTGATACGATTTGTTGCGCTCGGATGCGATCTGGTCACGATTTGTCAATTTCAGGTGTCACGATCTGTCACGGTCTGATCTCCCGGTCAGATACGATCACATACGTTCCGATAGGATTGTTTCGATCGAGTCCACGATTGGGTCTCGATCTGACACAATCATCACGATCGGGTTCCCCGAATTGGGACGATCTGGTACGTGCAGATACGTTCATCACGAACCGATGCGCTCCGTAACGATAGGATACGATTGTGGTCACGATGTCTTTCACGATCATGATCGAGGGTGATCACGATTTGAGCTACGACTGGACCCCGACGGGTATATATACAGCCCGACTGACCATGGACTTCATCGTTTCTTGAACTTTTACAGAGTGAACACTACAACCCTCAACCATTGATGATGGCAGGAGTTGCGGATGATGACAACGTGGCATTTGCAGTATTACTGTATACTTACATTATCGAACTCGTAACAGATTGTGAGCGTTCGTGTAAAAACGTAACTACTCGTATCTACTCGCATTTACTCGCATCTTCTCGTATCAACTCCTATCTGCTCGTCAGTCATTCGTGTCAGGTCTTGAGCAATGGGACCCGACAGAGCGTAACAGATCGTGACAGATCGTGGGAGATCGCAACACATCTCATCAGAGCGTGGTGTTTGTCTTGTCTAAGATCGATCCCGGTCACCACGATTTGGAAGCACGATTAGATGCGATCTGTCGCGCTTTGTTACGATGCAATATGATCTGATACGATGATCCCGATTGACAATTGATCGTGTTGATTGTAGAAAATTGTTGAACCGTTCAAAAATTTTCTACGATTAACACGATTGCCACGACTGACCTCAAGATCTGATAAGATCTGATAGGATCACCACGATTAGTCCACGATTAAGACCACGATTTCAATCGTGCCGAGAATCGTGATAGTGGGAACCTAGCATGAGGGAAAAAAGTTTAGCAAATCTTTTAGATGAAATAATACAGTATACAAGATATACTGACATTTTGGGACTTAATTTACAGGCTTGACTCATTTATTCGTTACGTCATTTATTCGTTACGTCATTAGAGGGCTGGCGTGGTGCAGTCGGTAGCGCGGCGGATTTGTAACCGGAGGCCCCGGGTTCAATCCTCCGTGGTGCCACTGAGTTCCGTCGGTGTGTCCTTGGGCAAGACACTTTCCCTTAGCCTCGTCCGTTGGATGGGGACGTAAACCGGGCGGTCCCATGTATCGGTCTATCCTCCGAGCACGTTAAAGAACCATAGGAATCTATTCGATAATAAGAGTAGGGCAGGCTCCCGGATTCCTATGTATCCTTCCCCTCTCTCTGGGGCGGCTCTAAATAACCTATACTGTGTTGATGAGCCGTTAAACAACATTCAATTCAATTCGTTACGTCATTAAGATGTTCGACTGTTATTGATGTGTGTTTAATAAAATATTGTGTCTATGGCAGTAGTTCCTTGACTTTACAACCAAAAATGTATTATTTCCAGGGTGCAACAAAAACTTGCTAAACTTTTTTCCATCAGTATATATATGTAGCGGGTTAAAGGCCAGGATTGAGTATAACAAAACCAAAATGGTCCCATAGAAACTTTTCTGATCATTTTATGCATTATGCTGCTCAGAGAGGTTTAATCACAAATTTCTAAATAATAAAGCATTTTTAAACCATAAAATGTGCCATGTAAGTACATTAAACATAACTCTATACAGACATATCCAAATAATTATGTAATGTATTTATTTTCCATACTTTCTAGAACAAAACTTTAATTCCTAACTGTCAAATTTTGAATTTGGTGCATCTGTTAATAGCTATATCTGTCAAAAAAAAAGATCAGTGATTGGTCAGAGTGCTGAAACCTTTATCTTGAAGCAGACGAAACTAACTGGCTACAGTGTATACATAATAACGGTAGAATCTACCTAACGCTGGGGTTTAAGGTTAATAACGGCATATTACTATGAGCATCGTGATTAAATCCTGCCCAACAAAAACAGGCCCGTCTCCAAAGTCAGTTGTATTGGTTCTCCTATATTTTGAGAATTGATTTGACTTTCTACATCTCTTTGACAAATTCCATTGTTACGTATGGCGGGAGGTGTACAGTACTGGTTCTACCCAGGAAAAGTGGGTGGTCTGCCTCCACCACACACAATCGACCGTCATATATAACCTTACATGTGTTGAAAATGACGTAAAAACACAATACAAACAAAAATCCATTGTTAAAAAAACATTAAGGATGCATAGTAGATATGGCAAAAGAAAATCTGTTTAATACTTGACCAGACTATCAGTACAGTTTAGATTACAAAATGATATAAATTGATTGTTGGTACTAAATGATGAATGATTCTGTTTACCATGCAGTTCAGACAGCACAGCAGGTGTCCATATATTTTCAAAGTTCCCCACTCATCGAATACATGTGTTAGTACTAAATGATGAATGATTCTGTTTACCATGCAGTTCAGACAGTACAGGGGGTGTCCGTGGCCGAGTGGTTAACATCTCTGACTTGAAATCACTTGCCCCTCACCACTGTAGGTTCGATCCCTCAGGGGCCTAGGAATCTTTATGTGTGGAAGCTATCCAGCTGGCTTGCGGAATGTCGGTGGTTCTACCCAGGTACCCGCCCGTGCACGAAAATTGCCCGGAGGGGTATCTGGGGTCTTCCTCCACCAATGGAAGCTGGAAAGTCGCCATATGACCTTAGCTGTTGGTGCGACTATAAAGTCCAATTCAATTCAATTCAATTCAGACAGTACAGGTGTCCATATATTTGCAAAGTTCCCCACTCATCGAATACATGTTGGTGTAAAAGATTGTACCAGTGATTTTGGGCTAATATTTCTGTATAATTGTGGTGCATGGAAAATGCTCCGATATTTAGCGTGGAATAAAAGGGCATCAAGAAAAGGCAACATAACAGGTGAGTGGCATCGAAGCAAACTGACATGCATGCATAAACGTATACTTCGGAAATGCAGGCTATTGTTGCCAAATCATACAAAACATCCTTACATGGGACATCAAGGGAGATAAGAAAAACAACGTGTCATGTCACCAACCAACAACTTGTGTCCCGTATTTAATGAATACTGAATACTTGAAAATACTGATCCTGAAATCGTTTCATATTTTTTGTAAGGGGCCTTTATTTTTATTCCATACACAAAGTGAATGAATTGGATTTTATAGTTGCACCAACATCTAAGGTCAGCGACTTTTCAGCTTCCACTGGTTGAGGAAGACCCCAGGTGCCCCTCCGTGCAATTTTCGTGCACGGGTGGGCACATGGGTAGAACCACTGATGTTCTGCAAGCCAGCTGGATAGCTTCCTCACATGAAGATTCCTAGGCCCCTGAGGGATCGAAACATACAGCAATGAGGGGCGAGTATTTCAAGTCAGAGACTAACTACCCCCTAAACACAGGGAAATAATCATGAATTACATTATGCTGTACTGGCTCCTTCATGCTTTTGAACGAATAAATATAGTGTCAAAATACCGTTTAGTTTAGGTCTTGAGCATCGAAGAGACATTTACCAGCACCTTGAGATAATGCATGTTAGCAGAATCTGGGCTTCCAATATATTAATAATTACTGGTTTCCAGCATTACATCATATAGCGGGGAACCTATGTCTTAGATGTAACGTGTTATAAATAGAAACTGGTTCGACCAGTTATACACGGGTATTAATAGACGGGTATATAAGAACAAGGGCGTTGTTGAACATCAGTTCTATCGAGTATTTTCATCGAGACTGACTTTTGCATTCAAACTCAATGTTTTCCTATTAAATGAAAACTGCATTTCATAAACGTTTTGTCATGAAATATTTCTGTATGATGATATTTGCATGTTTGAACAAGGTCCGTAGTTTCAATATTCCGAAGAATACAACTACTTAGTAGTCTGAGCGGTGCCACAGATTCTATGTTTCCTCTCAAAAGAGAAAAGAAGAAGGGGTTTTACGCAGGCGGCTCGTATTCTCTTGACGAATATATGTTCAAACCAGTTGTATCACGGATATTTAAATTATTGGAATTCCGTAAAGTAGTAAACTGTTTTGAACGTAACATGTTAAAATTTAAGTTGTGAGACCATAGTTTTTATATATATATATATATATATAAATATTCGAAAAGACTATTTACATGAATAGTAATGAGACGTCTTATGTACTATAACATTAACAATAAACCACACTATTGTAGTGTATCTCTAACCAAGTCTCGAAATAAAATCCGCTCGATGGTCGCAAAACAGAGTTTTGTTGTTTTATATTATAGAGTTAAGTTACGACTTATATAATCTGTTTAATCTGAGTAATAATTATTGTTCACAGCAGTTTAAAGCTCATTAGTAACCATGCAGTTGAGGCCTTTCAATGTTCTTATTAACTTTATATTGGATAATATTGCTGTAATATAGCATAAAGTGCGGTAATCAATATCTTGCAGGCTCTGTTTCTGACATCCGAGGCCGTCATTAAAAAATAATTTGCTGTCTGTTTCCATGACGCAGTATTATGTCTTCCCCACAATGTTTTTGGACTTTCCGCCTGCTCATCACAAAATCTTGTCACTGCAACTCCTTGGTATATATATTCACTTGGTAGATACGCTGATAAAAGACAAACCCCATTTCTTACTAGAATGTGTGTCTTTTTTCATACTCTGACACCCTTTTCTTGCATACTGGACAAGGATATCCGTCATTTTACCGAGGCTAGATATTTGCATCTCACCCTAGGGTCGAGATAAAATTCACGCGCGCCAACGTCCGGTATGCCGGAAAACATGCAAAACGTTAGTAGCTGGCGGCGTCAACGCACAACATGTCTCTAATATGCAAGAAAAAGAATCTTTCATGGGTATTCGGTTCAGATAGGGAATTCCAACCCTCGGCATAATTAAGTGTTTTAATTGAAAGCTTGGCAGAGCCTCGGTTCCGATAAAAACACGTATACCTCAGGTTGGAATTCCCTATCTTCACCGTATACCCATGAAAGATTCTTATAGTCCCAGACACTCCAGAAAAGAATATGCGTTAAAAACCTGAACACACACCATCAATAAACACGGGTTATTTTTAATCAAGTTGCTCACGACAACAAACCGATTCTACACACGCACTGTGTAAAATGATGATCACACGCTAAAAGGACGCTATAGTTTGGCATCAGTAAAATCAAAAGGAAAGACTTCAGCATATCCTGTTTGTATTTGGGTGTCTACTCGCGACAGTAGTGTTAAGTTAAAGATCGTCTCAGTTTATTACTAAAATATGACCACTTTCAGTTAGATTGTTTTATACTTATATAAGGCGATCACAAGATCGTTTAAACAAAGCAATATGTAAATATTCGAGCTTTTCTATACAATACTCGGATATTCTAATACATTTCAATTAAATATCAAGACATTACTTTATCTGTTCTGTAAGCACCGGTCATAATTTTTCTATAACTCGATCTGATTAGCTAGTTTCTTAATTAATAACCAATGAAATTGATCCGAAATGAACTGTCAGGAGTTATTTATAGCAATTGGAATTTCCGTCAAAGTGAGGACATTCATATACTTTACGTTCTACGTCTGCCGAAAATTATCGACGGCGGGTAATATATTAACAAATTATATTGATGTGCCGTATGGCGTACAATAGATCAGTGTCGATAGGCCATTTGTAATTTTATGCGACTGGCACAAGGGGCGTGCCTATCCCAATCACTGTGCCTAACTGATCTGTAATATTCACTTTACCATCATATTTATAGCATCATTAACTATTGTTGGGTGTTGGTGGGGTGGGGCGTTCTATTGAAATGTAAATTAATGAATTTTGAAGATCTTTCATTTAGGCCTATTTTTTTATGCCCCCGATTCGAAGATGACCCCATCTCCCCAGTAGTTCCAGGGTTACGTCCCTAGGAATAGTAAAATATTGCGAAGTAAATGATGTCCGCACTTTAACTTCGGTAATTGTTATCCTATCTTCTCCAAAATTGGTCAACTTGTAAATGGGCACAATGTCTCACCGAAATTTTCGGCCTGATCACCCCAGTATTATTATAACTTTCAGAGTTATGCCCCTTGAAATGGTAAAAATTCACACGAAATAAATGTTATAGAGGAGGCATCCGTGTCCCATGGACACATTTCTATCTGTGTCCCATGGACACATTTCTAGTTGTTTATTTTATTTATTTTTTTTATATTATTTAGTTTATTTAGTTGATTTAGTTGATTTAGTTGATTTATTTTAGTTTATTTATTTTATTTTTATTTATTTTATTTATTTTATTTATTTTATTTTATTTTCATTTTTTATTATCATTTTTTGAATTTGCTTTTATTAGGAGAAATATGGTATCTGTAGTTATAATTTGTCACATATTTATCTTTTACCATTAACCAGTTATGGTACAATGTAGGCATTCATATCCTGAGTGATATCTGTTGGGTGAAATATCATTTACCTGCTGTGACTGAAACAAATCGAAATATATTGCATTTGTTTGAAAAAATTTGTAGTGTATTATTCATTATTAATAACTAAAAATGAAAACAAATATTTGCTGAGTCCCCTGTGGTGTAAATGGATAACATATTTAAAATATTGATGTTGTTTGGTTCAATAAGAGGAATTTCAGATTTGTTACAAATGTCCACACATAGGGTGGAAAACTCTACTTTTTTATCTGCAATAAGAAAATCAGTGTAAAAACTAGGGGTTTTTTCTTGAAGAATCTGTACTTTTAAAAAGTTTCAATTCATGATTAAAATGTTGTATCAAGCAAATAATGTCAGTATTTCTTTCCCCAATTCTGGTGTAAAAAATTCTCAATTGAAAGCAATAAATAAAAAACCAGAACAAAGGACTAGGTATGATAAGGGACAAAATTGGCCCCCAATATTGAAAGTTTTAATGCACAAGTTTTGAATACTTAGTTTAGCTACAAATGAACTGAATCAATATTAAAACTCATTACAAGTACGTTTGAAGGCTTTAAATGAGTTTATTGTAAGAGCCTCATGAACAAGGCCTTTTCTTTCAAAAAATGACATTTTTGTTCATTTTCAGCAGTTTTAGATCAGTTTTTCAAGTCTTGGAAATACAGAGCGCACCCTCGAGCACAGCTGCATTTTTGTTGATACAGGTACTTGATAGGGATGCATCATCAGCCAAAAAACTGTGTGTGCTCGGAAGTGCGCTCTATATTTTTAGGATCAAAATCTTGCCCAGAAAGGTCCAAAATCTACAAAATATAACAAAATTACCAAAAATGCCATTTTTGAGACCCTGTTAATTCTTCTAGATAAATAAAATAAATAAAAAATATGTTGTTACGTGTTTCGCAAAGTATTTAAGCATACATTATTAAATGCTTTTGTTTGAAAGTGAAACTTTCCCAATTAAGACAAAACAGCGTGAATTTTCCCAATTTAATGGGTACCATTCCCAAAAGGGTAAAAACAATCACTGATTTTAAACAAAATTGGACGTTAATTGTTTAAATTAACTGTGAATGAATGAATGAATGAAGGGTGTTTTATGGCACGTCTACACTTAAATAGGTCATATTGTGCGCAAAAACTGATAAATCATGAAGGAATGAAGTAGTAATTAAAAATAATGTAAACGTATAAAGATAAAACTATCTACAAATAAGGGATGATATGGTAGCAATATAAACTATGTATAAATGTAAATCAACAAATGAAATTAACATGAAAAATTTTGTTAATTTTAATATTTGTCTATTATACTTACGACAACATTACAATTGCAATATACTCAACTTGCCTTAATCCACGAACGGAAAAAACTTCCCCAAATACCCTTCCCGGGACTCCCGGCACCAAGGGCGCCGCCAAATACACCCGTACAAGCAAGAGTCACACAGAGTTACCTCCTCTTTCCGCAAATAAGTCCTAAATTTAAGGAGGGGTGGGTAGTTAATGTTGTCGTAAGTATAATAGACAAATATTAAAATTAACAAAATTTTTCATATTGGTCTATAGATAGCTTACGACAACATTACAATTGCGACTTTAACACAATGAGCTGGGGTGGTACAATGTAACCTGTTATGAGTGCCCGAATATGTAAAGGGGATTTGAACAACTCTGAACAACAAGTAACAAAGCACGATCAAACCTGCTCTAATTACAAGAAATTAAAGCAGACGAGAGCATGAACCCAAGCAACTTACACTCACCATAGCGTAATCTGGGATCCTGACTGGCTATTCAGCCAGTAGGTGGAGCCTCTAAAACTTCTTAGATGGGCAGATGAACGTTACAAGGTGAATATGGCATCCTCATAAGTCCTTCAATTCGGTCAAGGACAATAAGTCCACCACCATCTAAAATCATAATCGGCAATTTCAAGCTAATCTATGGAACAGAAATTTCTAGTATTACATAGATCATCTAAATAAGTATCGACCCCTTGATTCAATACTTAAGATAACAGCTTCATAACTGAGCTGTAAATGTAACTATGAACACAAGATAACTGTGTGAAAAATAGATAACTATAAACAATACAATATGTATAAACCAAACACATTTGGAACATAGTGGTATGAAGTGCTTACAAACCAAGATAAGTAAAATATAAATCAAAACTGCAACTGATTTGTATGCCTAAAGTTACAGACTTGGGCAAGGCCAAGTCAGCTAACTGAGCTAACTGGTAGAGCAGCACAACCCCATGACTGACTGGGTAGTAAGAACTGGAACCAGTGAAAAATAATTAAGATAGAATCTAACAAATAATTTGTGAATTTTAAGAAATTTAAAGACTCTGACTTGAGCAGCCTTATTGGAATTGAATTAGGTATATACCCAGACAAAACCAAACAGATTGTTATTGGAATATCTCTAGAAGGAGTTTACGAAATCTAAGCTCAAAGTGGGGAACAAGAAAAACCCACTCCGACTACGGTGGAAGTGTAAACAAACACTGCGTTACACTTATTCTGACCAGCTAAACCTCTGTGACCTAAGAGTAACCCAGTGAAGGACCTCCCAGAGGCACAACCATGTGAGCAACCATTACAGAAACTGAAGTCCGAAGATGCAGTTTGAATCGACAAACGTGAGGCTGCATACTGATCTGGAATGAATCCCAGTAGCAGAGGTAGACTGTAAATCCTGATAACCCCACTTAGGGGTTGGTGTTACCGCAGTGGTGAAGAAATCAAGATGGACAGAAGTGCTGAGCAAAAAGGGAGAGCCTATTAAAATAATAATAACAGAATTTAATTATTTAGGGCGACACACCTAGTTAGTGAAAAGAAACTTCCGTGTGGCCCATAAGAACCAACTTTTAGGCTTACTAAGGCCAAACTGAGAGATCCTTAAACATGCATTTAGGGCAGCTCTACGAAACTTCTAGACCACGGCAGAATGTCCCCTTGAATGTGGCTGTGTGCGGGCATGCACCCCCCCCCCCCCCCCCCCCCCCCCCCTTGTTCTGACCAAGGCAGAATGTCACCTTGAATGTGGCTGTGCACACGCATGCACCCCCAATTTTGTGTTCAAGTAAAAGATCTAGCCGAAAAGAAACCGTGTTTTCATACGAATGTGGCATATAGAATCAATAAATAAATAGATGCCAGAAGTATCTCAAACTGCCTGAGGGAAAGACTTCAAAAAGAGAAGTCCAGCTCTTATGGCATAATTAATGTACGGATTAGAAGCCGGGCCTAACAATAGTATAGCCTACATAATGTTAGGACTTACTCATACTGATAGACCTACTCTCTAAACTGATAGAAAACAAGGAGAAAGTATCCTGGTTCTAGCAATACTAAACAGGGGGGGTATGAACAACAATTACGCCAACTATCATCAGTACTCTTAGGGCTAATGGAGAACGAACCCTGGCACTACAGTCCATTAACTGTATGACTGTATGGAGACGTGGGAGGGGTAAGGAATCTAGAATCTGGACAATTACCTTAGCTGCAAGAAGGGATGAATGACGAAGTACTCCATCCGACAAGGCTTAGTCAGAGGAACCGCGAACAAACCCACGTAGGGTTGAGGATAGCAGCTTTTAAGCCGATTACTCCGAACTACTGAAACTGCTTGGAGATCTAAGCGGTACAGAAGGAGATCGTAATCGACCCTAGGGTAATCCCAAAAACCCGCAGGTGTATAAGTGAGGAAACACGCATAATTCACTCGTGCTAAGGCTCTGGTGAAAATAAGTTTATTTCTCAGAAGAAATTTCCTATATTCACGACAAACCAAAAATAATTCTATTAATAATTTATTATGTACTCTCACCTTGATACTTAAGAAGCAAAACATAATGTGCTTTACAGAGTTGACAAAACGTCAACAGCGGCATTACGTCATTGTCGATATTTCACAAGAAACACAAACAATGAGATATAAGGTATATCATAATATCCAAAATAAAACAAGATGCCAGTTGTCTTAGTGGCTGGTATGGGACACGAAAACCGGACTCCTCCCTTACAGGGCGAAAGCTCTACCAACTGAGCTAACCGGGACACCATTATAAAACAGAGGTGAGTGGTAGTGATTTCAAGTAAGAGACTAACCACTCAGCCACGGGAGTCCCCCATATCAACTTACCAGCAAAAGGAAGACTCAGCCAGCAACTGCATGTGCAATTGTATAGAACAGCATCTGCCACTGTAAATAATTAATATAATTAATATAACCTACCTCAAAAAAGGTGGTGATATACATAGATATCATTAACTTTTCAAGTAAGAGGCCCACAGAGCAAAGTAGCCGGGTATTTGATAGTTACTAGTATACAATATTAGTGAAAGTATTCATATTAGCCGGGTAGAAAAGTCTAAGTAGCAGGGCGAATTACCTGCCTACCTCTTAATGACACCCCTTGATATAAATACTACCGGCGCTAAATAAAATAAATGCTCATATACCTGCAAGTCTGATGAGCATAACCCATAGACCCGCAAAAATCATCTACTAAACCGTAACCAGGGCAGGAAACAGTTGCGGAGTTACTTGTCCTACATAAATATATGAACAGCAACATGGATAAATATCAACATGGATAAATATAAGAGAATTATATCTGAATTCTATTAGTCCTGCCACAAACAGTACTCAACAAGGCGATAGTATAAGTTGAATTAGGTGTCCTGATAAAGGAAAACAATATACATAAAGAAATAAACTGATTTACTTCTTTAAGACTGTGGCTACAATTAACGCTGAAATCTATGAACGCTATGGCGAAGGTCATGAATACTTACCATAATCATTAGACCATGACGCAGAAGCCGTAGTCACTAAAATCATCCTTGATCTAGGTCAATTCTTGCGACGGACCTCGACAGTAGGTACCGACTTCTAACGAGGTTACCTGCAAAACTAGTTCTGTAGTTAAGTCCATAAGGACAGAAAAGAACAAAAGTAATTCACTAAGAATCTTTAGTTAAAGACAGGTATCACACTCCTGTAGTGGGTATTAGTAAAACCATGAGAGGAGAATACTTTAAATTTAAATACTCTTAACGATTTTTAGTAAACGCAGAGTTATTCAAAAGATACGAAAGCATTCAATAAGGTTCTAAAATCGAGAACATAGGTAGACAATGCTTAAGAAGTGTTTACAAATGTTACAACAACTTGGAAAATAGGGTGATTCTGTTCGACAAAAGAATAAGTTTCTATTTGAGGTTGGAATACCTCCAGGCAGGCTATTAAATCAGAATCAGAGATAAGACTGATAATTTACCTTCTCTGATTGTAGATTTTCTGTCTAACCAGACGGCTACTAGATAACTTCACTCTTGGAATGGTTATCATTTCCTTCAGCCTGATAGAGGGCCCTGTCAGTAGGAAGGTATGACTTCCGTATCAAAATAAAAAAGCCTATCCCATTCGATAGCACCATCTAGGAAAGTATGATTTCCTAAAGAGGTCTCTGTCCTATTGTTGGTAAGTGTTTCTGACATAACACTGAAAAGGAAGAACAAGGAAAGTGTACCTTACACATTTTACTTGTATGTTAAAAGTATGTGTCAGAAGTGGGATCTGAACCCACGCCTACAGTCGTGGACCAGAACACTAGCTTGTGAAGGTATTACCTTGAGTCTGGCACCTTAGACCACTCGGTCATCCTGACAGCTAATCCATATATTTGTCTAAATTGCTATCATATGATTTGATTTCCTGTTAGTTCATTGTCATGTTCACATTGTTATGAATATTACAATACAATATTCTATTCTATTCAATCTGTGATAATACAACACGTAAGAAATTATAATAACAGATAAATGTGACCCATGACAGAATTTTCCCCTTACATGCGAGTACCAACACAGAAACCCACGTCCTTATTCCCATACCAGAGAAAGAAGTCGTATTTAGCTTTCCTCAAGACTACTAGTCTGGTTTTATAATAGTAGAGACCTTCAGAAGAACTACATGCTTCGTTAGGTAGCTCTAACCATAACACCGGTATTGAATACAGTAAGAATACCCTTCCGGCCCTGGGCTGTGCTTGAAAGCATAAATTTCATCTGGGAAGAATTACCTGAGCTGTCTCTAGACAGGTGACGGTTGCTCCTAGACCGCCCTCTGTGTGTTGACTCTCTGAAAGGTGACCTGGAGGAGTGAATTGTTCTGAGGACCTTCAGATTACCCATGAGGCAGAGAGTTTGGAGTCGGCGTGACCCCCGCACTACCTGGTGGCTTGGAGCAGGAGTGGGTGGGGTACGGGACTTTCTTTAGTGAGCGCGAGATAGTCGATAGTCATAGAGTGAGCTAAGCGGCTATTGAGCTCCGAAGGATGAGTAGCCTTCATTTAGGTGGTCTCCACTGCTTTCACCTGGAGCAAGACCCGTCTATATTACATGTATGTGAGTTCGGATTGCCTGGATTGGGAGCCTTCACCTCAGAAGGACGATGAGCCTTCGTTTTGGTTGGCATTCCCCATCCCAGGTAGTATCTGGCAATACAACCTTTAACTAGGAAGGGCTAGATACTAAGTCACGTCTTTGGAAGGGTAGCTCTGAGACACAGAAGGGCCAAGGGCCTTTTTCTGTGGGCCAGCTCTAGCCAACCGGTGACTGAAAACACATACATTGCTGTTACTGAAATATAAGAGAATAACAGCAGAAGGTGGTTTAAATGCACCAACTGTAATTATATAACAAACAAAACAAAAATCCAACAATTTATGGCTGTTAACTTCTATTAGAAGATGGGTATGGGAACGCTTATGCCTGGGTTGGGAGACATCACCGTCAGGAGGACGAACCTCCGTTTGGGCGATATGGGAACGCTTATGCCTGGGTTGGGAGACATCACCGTCAGGAGGACGAACCTCCGTTTGGGCGACCTTTCCAATGCCAGGTAGTATCTCGCCTGATACTAACTGCTTGGTTGGGATGCCCAGTAAGAGAGGAGGAACCGTATTCTTACTAGAGCATGAATCCCCAACCAGCAGTAGCGTATTCGCATCCGACATTGCACACTAAAATAAAGAATGAGAATGGCAGAAAACGTGCTATAAACACGAACTGCTATTATATTTTTTAAAACTATTTACTGGCGTGTTGACACGAGTAGGAAAGGTAAAATAAATATACTGCCGAAGCAAGTACTGCCTACGTTCAGGTGTCAATTTCCAAACTCCTAATAGAAGTTAACAGCCATAATTCCGATAGAATTTACAAAGGTTGGTAAACCGGAAGTAGATCGCATGTGTTTTTGTTTACGAAATGCGGTCTGAAATAACGGCGTAAAGATAGAAAAATAGGTGTAAGAAACACCAAGTACGGTTATAAACTCGTAAGAAAATAACATATGGGAAGTAAAATTAAAGTTATAAAACATTATAACCGTTTGTTACGTGGAAAAAGAACAAATATTTTGATACCGTCGATTTATGTTCCTCTCGAAGGAAGCCACGACGGAAAGAGGAGGTAACTCTGTGTGACTCTTGCATGTACGGGTGTATTTGGCGGCGCCCTTGGTGCCGGGAGTCCCGGGAAGGGTATTTGGGGAAGTTTTTTCCGTTCGTGGATTAAGGCAAGTTGAGTATATTGCAATTGTAATGTTGTCGTAAGCTATCTATAGACCAATTGTGATACATAGTCTAGGATAGAACAAATGACTGTGAGAAATGAATTTCCTTGCAAATGAGGGGTAATCTTCAGGCTCGTTGATTATGTTCAGATCCCTTAGAATTCATTACCGTATTTCCCCTAATAGAGCTATGCAAAATGTCACGGGGTCACTCTTATAAAATGTAAAAACATTAAATTTTGTTTATTTTTTATTGAATCTTAATTGGGGTTGATTTTTGGATACAAAACTTTTTTTTTTGAAAAGATGGTGTTGTGGGTTGGGGAGGCGCTCTTATTAGGGAAAATACAGTATTTATAAATTATAAGTCGGACCCCAAGACCCTCACAAAAAGTCTGATATTCTCCCTTTAAAAATCATTATAATAAATTAAATAGATAAAAAAAAAAGTTTTTCAAATTGTCTGTAAAAATATCAATAGGCTTGAAAACTATAAAGACAATATTATTAAGCATGGAAACTAAATCCTGTTTGCTTGATTTAAGGAAACTTCCTTCCTGTTTCCTTGATATAATGAATGTCAATGAATGAATGGTGTTTTATGGCACGTCGACACATAAATAGGTCATACTGTGCGCAAAACTGACAAAAGATGAAGAAATTAGGTACTAATTAAAAATTAATGTAAATATATAACGATAAAACTATTAAAAAATGTGGGATGATATGGTAGTAATATAAACTATATATATAAATCAGGAAATGCCCGTCAACGGGTATATAAACAACTAAATATATATAAGAACACATTATAATGATTTAAATAGCATGATTTCGATTTCTTTTAGGAAATCTAAAACAAGACTAAAATCTATAGTATCAAATAACTCTTTCATAGTATTAACATTGTAGTAACTTTGACGCAAAGGATCAAAGTCTACACATTTCAACAAGATGTGTTTGACCGTTAAGGGTGCCAAGCAGGGTATACATTCTGGTAATTGCTCACCTTGTAATAAATATGAATGAGTATAACGTGTATGCCCTATCCTGCACCGGGCTAGGACAACTTCTTCTCGACGAATGGGTCTACTAGAAGAAACCCATTCCCCAAGTAACGGTTTAATTGAATGGAGTTTATTGTTAACTGACAAATCCTAAGCGGCTTGCCAAGAGTTACGAACGAATAAATGTGTTAATACAACTTTTAAAATCAGTATAAGGTAATTTAGCATTAGATATATGTAAACCTAATGTTGCATAGCAGCACTGTCAGCTCTATCATTACCACGTATTCCTACCAGCAGAAAATAATAACATTATCAACTATAAGAGAATTGTACTTTTCTAAAAGCTGAAGCACAACTGGGTTATCATGTTTCATATTACCCAGTGCTTGAAGAGATGGAAGGGAATCAGAAAAGATTACAAAATGGTCATCATCAGATTCCTAAGTATAATTTAAGGCAAGTTCAATTGCCGTAAGTTCAGCTGAAAAGATAGAGGCCTTGTCAGACAGACGGCTCTTTATCCTGTGTTTGTGAACAACAGCTGCTGCAGCTACCTTATCTCCATCTTTAGAACCATCTGTGTATATATGTTGAAAGTTACTGTATTTCGATTTAATTTCATTAAATTTGCTTTGAAAGACAGTAGGGTCTGTACTGGATATAAGGAAACTTCCCATTTCCTTGATATAAAGAAATGTCCTTGATAATTAGTCCAAGAAAAAAATAGTCGTGTTTCAGGTTTCTTGCTCAAAAAATATAGTGTAGATAGGCCGATTTACTTTTCTTTTTCTTTTTTCTTTTTTTTAATGCACGAAGGTAGAAATTACAACCAGAAAACATAATTCTAAACTCGGATTTTGAGGGCCTCAAGGATGTAAATATTAGTATATATAATTTAAAATTGCTCTAAAATGGACTTTGAACTCATCACATGAAGATGGGAAAGAAATGTCACAGAACAGAACAAACATGTATTTGTTTGGAATATTGTTTCAGTAAAATATGCAACTTACATAAAAATACACACAGCTCTCTATGTTTCTATTCTAAAACTGGAAGTATTAAATATGTTAAACAAGTGGATTGAAGCACATTAATTTTATTTTTCATAAAAATCATTTTTATTAAAAACAAATAAAACAATGATACATGATATAACTTTCTGATCAATTCATGATTTCTCGTGTAATAACATGATATTAAACATTAAATAACATGACAACACCAAATATAAATTTCCTTGAATCAGGATTTCGCTCAAGGCCACCACGAAGTTGCATAGAATGCTATCTTTAATAGACGAACATACAAGACAAGAAAGCAGAAAATCATCAACATTGTAAAACATAGAATGAAATAAAAATACTTTCTTTTTTTTTTACTTTTAATATTTCAATTTTATAAACGTCCTTCATGTGAGCTGAAGAATACATTTGATTTTTTTTTTATTGTGTTGCTAGGAAAAATACATACAGAACCGGTGACAGTAATACTGTAGCCTTTATAATGAAGGATGAACCTCCCCGATAATATCGATCTCCAGTTTGTCTTAGCAAGGTTTTAAGTATGCATAAAAAAGCTGCCGAAAAGTAAATAAGCATAACGTGGGCCTGTGAACTGATAGGAATGCAAACAATTGTTTGTATAATTAATGAAAATCTGAGAGTTATCAAGCTGAAATAAGTGTTGCTGTTTTTATTAAGACCAATAACTATGCAATGGAATGCATCAATAGTGTTCACTGTGAAACTTGGCCAAGGTCTAATTGATATAATCTTTAATGATAGTTAAAAAAAATTAACAACGCAGACTTTTTAACGTTTCGACTCGACAGCCTTCATCACAATTTAATTTTCTGATATAATCATTCAAATGCAAATTGATAAAAAATCACAAGTCGTTTTAAGTGACAGTGTGGACAAGCTGATTTTAGTTCTTTTTCGCTTCTTTTTGGCATTATAAATAAAACTGATATAACGCTAAACTGTGTCGTTATATATTCATGGATTCAATAAATGTCATGGATCTTCATCCATGAAAAACTTTTAAAGAGTGTACTTATTCCATTCCAATATTTGCGATTTCATTAAGTTGCACTTACGATTTCATTTTGCTCCGTAAACATTATGCATCCCGGACACATAAAGATCCCGGAAACATTGCCACATTTTACGAAAACATCAAATCCACAGGCGAAACGGTAACCTCTGAATGTTCCAAAATATGTCTTCATACCATTCAAGTGTTTTTCGACAAGTTCTCTAGGAGTTCAAGTTGTAAAGCATGCTTATGACCACTTACATGAGTCACAGTCTGTTAACCATAGACAGATACAAAACCCATATAAGGATCAGCTGCCTTTGGCAGCTGATGAACTCCTGGCGTCTTGGTGGTCGCATCTTGCGACATTGAAGGCCATAAGCCTTGCTGCGGCAGCCATTGCCGGTTAAAAACAATCGTAAACATCTGAGATACACCAATCGCATTATTTTCGTCGGAATAAAGCATTGACGAATACAGAACGAAAACAATATCGTCATCATCGCGGCACAAGAGATCGATATTTTTTGATTTTGTTTTCTTTTTTTGAAACAGGGGAAAAAAAGGTTAGGGTTGGGACAAAATATAGGGTCGGGAATGACTATTTTTTTCTTGGCCTTAGTTACTATCTAACTGTCTGAAAAATTGCAGTTGGGCCTGCAGGTGTCCCAAATAATGATGTTTGTGTGGTATTATGATTGTGGTATTAAACAAAAGGTCAGAGACATCCATTAATACATTCATTTGCATTATTTACAAGTTAATCATTTGTCTGGCTATATATTGATGAGTTAATTTGTACTTGGCTTTCATGATGGTATCTAATGTTATTGATAGTACCCTATTCCCATGGAACAGTAGATGGCATCTGAAGTTACAGAACAAATTGACCATGATTGTATCTAATGGTGGAAGGTATAGAGTGGCAGTTTATCTGATGGTATGACTTACAGACCAGTGGTGGATCTGATAGGATCTTCTGTACCATATATGGGGGGGTGTAAAATCACACACCCCACTTTTGGTATGCAGTATTCAGGGCAAATTTAGAGAGTATTGAGTACCCACGGCCCGGGTACCATTACCCGCAAATTACATTATTTAGTATTCAGTACGCATAAAAAATAGGTACATGCCTTCAAACTGTGTTTTCTATGTAAAAAAAATCTGTTGAAATCCACAAAAATCCTAGGACATCATATTTAGATTTCATGATTGACCCCAAAACAGCAAAACGGTGAGATACAACCTTTAATACAGTTTTAAATGTCCTTTTATATCACATCTTCATAAAGTTAGACGAATAAATAGCAAATTGGTTATTTTTTATGGAAAAATTCATGTTAATATTGTTCAGTACTCGGGTCTAAAATGAAGGAGTATTCAGTACTCAGCTCTAAATTAGAGAGTATTCAGTACTCGGTGGGGAGTGGGTAAACACCCAGATATAGTTGTTGTAGACTCTTCACTGGCCACTGTTTCAGTGCCGGGTTATAACTTTTATTTTAAACTATTGTCATACCTGTCAAATCTCAATCAGTGAGACACACCCATTTTTAGCTCTACTGGCCAACAGCCAGCAGAGCTTATGGGATGGCGAGTTGTCCGTCTTCCGACCGTTGTCCGTCGTCCGTCCCTCGTTAACTTTTGTCTCGTTAAGACGATAGGGCCTTCATTTTTATCCGATCTTTACCAAACTTTAACAGGTTGTTAATATCAATAAAAGCTTGGACAAGTTCAAAAACCAGCCAGATCGAACCAGTAACAGCGGAGTTATGGCCCTTGACTTAGTTAAAAATGCTATATGTTGCCTCGTTAAGACGATAGGGCCTTCATTTTTCATCCGATCTTTACCAAACTTTACCAGATTGTTAATATCAATGAAAGCTCGGACAAGTTCGAAAACCAGCCAGATCGAACAGTACCAGCGGATTTATGGCCATTGACTTAGTTAAAAATGCTATATGCTGCCTCGTTAAGACGATAGGGCCTTCAATTTTCATTCGATCGTTACCAAACTTTACTAGATTGTTAATATTAATGAAAGCTCGGACAAGTTTAAAAATCAGCCAGTTCGGACCAATAACAGCGGAGTTATGGCCCTTGGTTTAGTTAAAAATGCTATATTTTGCCTTGTTAAGATGATAGGGCCTTCATTTTTTATCCGATCTTTACCAAACTGTACCAGATTGTTACTATCAATGAAAGCTTGGACAAGTTCGAAAACCAGCCAGTTCGGACCAGCAACAGCAGAGTTGTAGCCCTTGATTGAGTTAATAATTCTATATTTTGCCTCGTTAAGACGATAGGGCCTTCATTTTTTATTTGATCTTTACCAAACTTTATCATCTTGTTAATATCAATGAAAGCTCAAATAAGTTCAAAAACCAGCCAGATGGGACTAGTAACAGCGGAGTTATGGCCCTTGATTTAGTTAAAAAGGCTATATTTTGCCTCGTTAAGACGATAGGGTCTTCATTTTCATCCGATCTTTACCAAACATTACCAGATTGTTATTATCAATAAAAGCTTGGACAAGTTCGAAAACCAGCCAGATCGGACCAGTAACAGCGGAGTTATGGCCCTTGGTTTAGTTAAAAATGCTATATTTTGCCTTGTTAAGATGATGATATTCAAGCATAATTACAAGTGCACCGAATTCAATCAATTTAAAATGTTTTTTAGCAATTCGTACGGACAGCAAATTTGTATATAATTTATGTTTAGATTACAATTCAGTCTCTGGGTATACAGGAGCTGAATAAAGTTAAACTGAAACGTATATGTCCTTAACAATTGGGCTGCCGGTAAGCACAAAATACCATTATGGCAAGCCCTTACAGCAGAAAGCATTAAGCAATAAAGCAAATTGAATATTACAATATTAAGGACATAAATACATGTGCACCAAATTAAATGTTCATTATGAAAGCAACTTTTCTGATAAGCATTTAAGCAAGTGTTGAAAGCACGGTTGATATTCAAGCATAATTACAAGTGCACCGAATTCAATCAATTTAAAATGTTTTTTAGCAATTCGACAATTGGGCTGCCGGTAAGCACAAAAGACCATTATGGCAAGCCCTTACAGCAGAAAGCATTAAGCAATAAAGCAAATTGAATATTACAATATTAAGGACATAAATACATGTGCACCAAATTAAATGTTCATTATGAAAGCAACTTTTCTGATAAGCATTTAAGCAAGTGTTGAAAGCACGGTTGATATTCAAGCATAATTACAAGTGCACCGAATTCAATCAATTTAAAATGTTTTTTAGCAATTCGTACGGAAAGCAAATTTGTATATAATTTATGTTTAGATTACAATTCAGTCTCTGGGTATACAGGAGCTGAATAAAGTTAAACTGAAACGTATATGTCCTTCCTTTCACACCTTCGCTGCCATTTCCATTGACTGATATATAACCCTCAGAGGTCAAGGCACACTGCATGCGCCTGTAGTATTTTGGAAGAGATTGAAATCAGTTCACATACGATCATCACTAAATAAAGATTCACTATTACAGACGTCTTGTTCTTTAAACACATCCATCAAACGTTACACTTGCAACAGTCCTAAACATATTCAGTTAAAATGTAGTCTAGCGAGACGCAACACAACCACATTGTTCTAATTTAGCATATATATACAGAAACAGCTGATTGACCCACTTAGCGCGAACATAGAGTTCAGTAAATTCCCCGACCTGCATACAACACCAGTAAACAGTTATTACTGTACAAATATTCAATTGAAATATATCCAAAAGCATTACTCGTACAATTAAAGACTAAGTAAAAACAACCCACTGATCAAAGAATATGAAAGAAAAAGTTGGTCTGACGAGAATCGGAAATGGCCGTCAAACAAAGGAAAACAGAAAACGTTATTTGCATCCTGCCACAACGTGAACATCTGTATGAATAAATTGAAACGAATACGACCTAATCGAAGCTAAAATCACGTGCAACAGGATTATTACAAAATCATAGATCCTGCGAGTCTAATTTCAAAGAAATTAAGTTTTTAACTGTAAGCTCAAAACACATCATACCTCTCTGTTAAAATCTTGACGAAAGTGGGATGCCGGTGTGCATGTAGAAAAATGCACCGTGAAATTTACTCAATCTCAATAATTACCTACAGCTAGTGTTTCCTCCAATAACCATTGACCATAACAGATATTATAGTCAGTAATAGGGCCTTCATTTTTCATCCGATCTTTACCAAACTGTACCAGATTGTTACTATCAATGAAAGCTCCAACAAGTTTCAAAACAGCCAGATTGGACCATTTACACCAGAGTTATGGCCCTTGATTTTCTGAAATATGCTATATTTTGGCCTCATTAAGAAGAAAGGGCCTTCATTTGGCCAGATTTCAGTGAAACTTTTCAAGGATGATCAGTACCAAGCCTATTTGTACATATCGTCACCGAGTTCCGGTTGTATGATTTTGGTGGAGTCTGGACTAGTTCTCCTGAAAGCCTGGCTGGATTTTAACGAAACTTGACAAGGATGATCAGTATCAGGTCTAGTTGTGCAAATCATTGCCATGTTTCGGTTGAATGATTTTTGGCAGAGTTATGGCCCTTTAAAGGTTTTAATACACAAACTTTGTCTGGACTAGTTCTCCTGAACGCCTCCCCACATTTCAACGAAACTTTACAGGGATGATCAGCAGCAAGCATAGTTGTGCATATCATCGTGGCATTCTGGTTAACAGATTTATGGTGGATTTATGGCCCTTTAAAGTTTTTTGATACACAAACATTTTCCGACTAGTTCTCCTGAACCCCTGACTGGATTTTAACGAAACTTGACAAGGATGATCAGTATCAAGCCTAGTTGTGCATATCTTCGCCATATTCGTGTTGAATTATTTTTGGCAGAGTTATGGCCCTTTAAAGGTTTTAATAGCCAAACGTCCAGATTAGTCTCTTCTGAATTCCTTGCTGGATTTCAACGAATCTTGATGGGGATGATCAGTACCAAGCCTAGTTGCACCTGTCATTGCCATGTTGTGGTTGAATGAATTTTGGCAGAGTTATGACCCCTTAAAGGTTTTAATACACTAACTTTGTACAGACTAGTTCTCCTGAACCTCTGGCTGGATTTCAACGAAAAGTTGTCAGGGACAATCAGTACCAAGCCTAGTTGCGTATGTCATCACCATGTTCTGGTTGAACGATATTTGAAAGAGTTATGGCCCCTTATACATAAACTTTATCTAGAGCCAGTAGAGCGTCCACAGGCCCTCTTGGGCCTCTTGTTGTAATATGTCATGAGCACATGCACAAGTTCTACCTTCTCACTCATATAGAAAATTAATATCCGCATTTTATTTGTTTTTTTGACGATTTATTTTTATAAAATGTTCCCCTGTCCATTTTTTCCTCCCTAAAATTCTATTTCTGGGAATTTGAAATGTGCGTTGAAATGTGTGTAATATTTATTATGTGGCTTAAATAAATTAAAATATATAATATGATCATTTCAACCCACCACCCCACCCCCAGACCAAGGGACAAGCGCCTGTTGTAACCATATCTCACTCTTATACTATTATCATCCAGCCACTAATGAACAATGGGGCTTTAATTCTATTGGGATCACTCTTCATCCGTCGTCCGTCATCGTCGTTAACTTTTGCTTCAAATGACTTCTCCTCAGAAGCCGCTTTGCCAATTTTGACCAAACTTCACATGGATGATCCATAGATAAATGTTTTTTAGATTTGTTAAAATTAGGTCAGCACGACATCCAAGATGGCCGCCATTACCATATATGGTCGAAACTTTAAAAAATCTTCTCAAGAACAGATTTCGACAACTATCAAGATTGTTCACATGAAGTTCCCGGGGCCATAAATGACCTTGCCCTGGGGGTCTAAAGTTTTTCTATTGATATTTTGCATGTTTTTTTCATAGACTTATATAGGAAAAAACTTTAAAAAAATCATCTTCTCTGAAACCACAAAGCACAGAGCTTTCATGTAATACATGTAGCATCAGCTTATGGTCCTCTAATAAGTTTGTTCAAATGTTGACCTTGGACCAGGTCTAATTTGGCCCCGCCCCAGGGGCCACAGTTTTACATAAACTTATAAAAGTCTTCTTCTCTGAAACTATATGAGCCAGGGGTTTAATATTTTGCATTTACTATAAGATTTTGGTCCCTTATCAGATTTGTTTAAATGGTGACCCAGGGGTCACATTTAGTCCCGCCCCAGGTGTCACAGTTTTACATAGACTTGTATAGGGAAAAACTTAAAAAATCTTCTTCTCTGAAACTCCAAGAGCCAGAGGTTTAATATGTTATATTTGCTATAAGTTTATGGTCCTCAACCAAGTTTGTTCAAATGGTGACCCTGGGGTCAAATTTGGCCCCATCCGGGGCGTCACAGTTTAACATAGATTTATGTAGTAAAAAAAATCTTCTCTGAAAACTTCAAGAGCCAGATGTTTAATATTTTGCATTTACTATGAGCTTATAGTCCTTTACCAAGTTTATTCAAAGGTGACCCTGGGGACACATTTGGCCCTGCCCCATGTTTTATATAGACTTGTATAGAGAAAAACTTAAAAAATCTTCTTCTCTGAAAGCACACAGCTCTCATATATTACATGTAGCCCTGGGGTCACATTTGGCCATGCCCCAGGGATTACACTCTAGCACCTTCATTTTGTATGATCGTTACCAAACTCTGTCCGTGTCTTTATATCAATGTTGTTAATACAACAGAGGCCACATTTCTTGAACAATCTTAACCAAACTTGCACAGATTGTATACACTCAGTGATCGATATAGGGCAATCTTGGCCCTTTTGTTTATTCTATGATAGCTTGAGTTATTTCAAATATATAAACAAACTGAAGTACGGTAGCCAGTCCCAGTAGACTTTTAACCATGCAGTCTTGTTGACATATATATATATATATATATATACTTTATCATATAGTTGTCATAGATTCTGAATTGAATTGAATTGGGGTTTTAAGGCGCACCAACACATTACAGGTTATATGGCGCCTAACAGGCATGAACATGCCAGGCTCATCTTCCATGTACATCGAGATAAAATATGGAAAATGGGCCTAGAACCTTCTCACCCTGAACTGCAGAGTTGCTGCAAATTCTATCGTAAAACCATATACCCTAATCATTGCAGGTTGTGATGGAGCTGTATACTTGTTTTCATTTCAGGTTCACAATAATTGTGCTTTTATGTAATCTCATATATATTTATCATTGCAGGTTCATGATTATGCTTATATGTAATCTCATATGTTTATCATTGCAGTTTTATGATGGTGCTTATGTTTGTTTATCATTGCAGGTTCATGATGGTGCTTACATGTTTGTTTATCATTGCAGGTTCATGATGGTGCTTATATGTTTGATCTTCAGTGTCCTGTCCACCATTGATCAGTATGAGGACTTTGCCAACGAAACTTTGTTCTGGATGGTAGGTTATACATAGTAAAATATTTACACACATGCAACCCACAGGGACTTTGAAGCTGAAACTGTCAGACTTGGTCCTAGGTCATCATACATGCATGTCATACATGCATTTACTCTTTGAAAGTACTGCACAATGTGTTTCAAATCTAAAGAGTTTTCAAGTGCCTAAATGCTGGTCTGGGGCTGAGTGAAAGTTTAAAGTACCTGACTGATGGTCTGGGGCTGAGTAAAAGTTTAAAGTGCCTGACTGATGGTCTGGGACTGAGTCCGAGCAATGGTGATTTGATGGTCTGTGGGTGAGTGAGAGTTTAAGTGCCTGACTGATGATCTGGGACTGAGTCCGAGCAATGGTGATTTGATGGTATGGGGAAGAGGGAGAGTTTAAAGTACCTCACTGTTGGTCTGGGGCTGAGTGAGAGTGTAAAGTGTGTGAATGGGGATCTGGGTCTGAGTGAGAATGGTGATCTGATGGACTGGGGCTGAGTGAGATTTTAAGTGCCTAAATTGGGGTCTGTGACATTTTAAAGGGCATGCATACTAATATGATGGCCTGGGGATTAGTCTGAGAGTTTAAAGTTCATAAATATTGGTCTATTGGGGGCTGGTGCTGAGAGTATCATGCCTGTATTGGTCTGATGGTCTGGGGCTGAGAGATAGTTTAGAGTACCTGAATTGGGGTCTAGGGCTGAGTATGAGTGTTGATAGGACATGGGTACTAGTTTTATTGTCTGGGGCTGAGTTTAAACAGGGCTTACCCTTTGTTACTGAGTAACAGAGAACGTATTTTGTTAAGTAACAGAGAACATATTTTGTTAATTTATAGTTGTTCCTTTCGTAGCATTGATGGCACCTAAAAGTAGCCATATACTTAAATATAGCTTACCAAAGTAGGAGGGTAAATGAACTGCCAACCAGCTATTACGGAAAGCCATGTCTGGGGCTGAGCGTGAGTGAGCATTTAAAGTGTTTACTGAATACTGCTTTGATTGACTGATTCATCCGTATTAACATTTAAAATGTTATCTAGTGCTGTATCAGGGGACACAATTTTTTTTCTCTTAACTGTCTTCAACATCCAGCAGATCGGCCAGCAGAGCTTATGGGATGACGAGTTGTCCGTCCGTTAACTTTTGCCTTGTGAACACTCTAGCACGTTCATTATTAATCATATCTTTACCAAACTTTGAAACTTTGCCAGAGTTTTTATATCAATGAAAGCTCAGACAATTTCGAAAACCAGCCAAATCGGATTAGTTTCACTGGAGTTATGGCCTTGATTTGCTAAAAAATGCCATATTTTGCCTTGTGAACACTCTAGCACCTTCATTTATTATTTGATCTTTACCAACTTGCACAGATTGTTAATACCAATGAAAGCACGAACAGTTTCGAAAACCAGCCAGATCGGATCAGTAACACTGGAGTTATGGCTTTTGCTTTGCTGACAAATTCTATTTTCTGCCTTGTGAAAACTCTAGCACCTTCATTTATTATTTGATGAAAACTTGGACAAGTTTGAAAACCAGCCGGATTGGACCAGTAACACCAAACTTATGGCCCTTGATTTTCTTAAATATGCAATGCTATATTGAGAACCTGCGGTCATGGGTTTAAATCCCATTGGGGCCTAACATTTTATTATTTTATGACCCAAGGAGGTGCAGCAAGGTCTCGGAGTTTGCCTCCACCCACTGGGGCACCCTTGGGGGTAATTGGGTCAAAATGTGAACTGATTTGATATTGATTGTGTATGTTCATTTAGGGAAACGAGGCGCAACATATACAAAATGAGTTTCGTCAGTAATTTACTATTACAGAGTTTCGGGCTTATGACGCTTACTCCTTCTATACCTTTTGAGATCTCAAGTTCATGTGTGGTGTATTTCTTAGGTAGGATATGTAAATGCGCAATAAGGTCTCAGATTTTGGCTATGCCCACTGGGGTTCCTTGGGAGTGTAATCGGGTCAAAAATCACAAAAAAATACTCATCTTGTCCAGATGTGAATAGTTACGTTCTAGTTTAGTATGGTCATTTAGGGACTCTGGGGCACAATATATTTAAAACAGGTTTTGACTTCCGGCATTCAGGGGCCCATCTACAGGGGAACTTCCAGTAATTTACTACTATAAGTTTCGGGCTTGTGACGTTAATTTCTCCTGTACAGTTTGAGATTTTAAGTTCGTGTTTGGTGTATTTCTTAATTAAGGATTTGTAGATGCACAATAAGTTTTCATATTTTGACTCCATCCTCGGGGGTCCCCATAGAGGGAAATCAGGTAAAAAATACAACAAATTGCATATCTTGCCCAAATGTGAATGTATTTGATTCTAACTTGGTATGATCATTTAGGGACTCGAGGCACATCTATAAAATGGCGTTTGTCCTCCTATATAGATTTCAATTTCATGTGTAGTGTATTTCTTAGTTAAGGATGTGCAGATGCACAGTAAGTTTTTGTTTTTAGCTGCATTATCTGGGGCTCCCTAGTCTGGTAAAAAAATGAATATCTTTTCCAACTGGCAATGCATTTAATTCAAATTTGCTTTGGTCTTTTATGGACTCGAGGCACAACATAATTATATAAAAACGGGATTTGTCATCCTGTGTAAAGGGGCCCCTCTACATGGGTACAACTTTGGGAACTTGCAGTGTTTAGTTAGATATATGTTCGACTGCCATTTTGCTCAATGCAGGGCAAAGGCGTTTGTCGTAAGTTTCACAAGAAGTAATTTACTGCCCACCCCCAATCACAGACAATCTCATTAAAATCAGATCCAAAATATTCGCTCCACTACTTTCCGCTATTTAGATCTGACCATATTACATACCGGGTCACCTCAGATTGACCTTTCATCTAATCAATATTATTGAAAAGATCAAATAAATTCAACCAATGAAATCGCGCATTTCATTTATAATTCACATGAAATTAAAACTTATTCTATTCGAAAGAACTGAACAAATGCAAATCTACTTGTACTGCAACTTGTGGCGACACATCCTCTGAAACTGCTCAAC
Organism: Cyrtodaria siliqua; assembly: GCA_037043455.1. Classification (NCBI taxonomy): domain Eukaryota; kingdom Metazoa; phylum Mollusca; class Bivalvia; order Adapedonta; family Hiatellidae; genus Cyrtodaria; species Cyrtodaria siliqua. Next base: position 11,535 of record JAWPHD010017761.1, on the reverse strand, counting down.
GGATTTTCATGAAACTTGACAGGAATGTTGCTCTTGATGTCTAGTTGACCATAGCAAAATTTCAGGTCGACCGGCAATACAAAATGGCCACCACAGCTAAAAATAGATTTTAAAAAATGTGATTTTATGGCGACAACTTCTCAAAAACTATAAGAGATATTGATTTGGAACTTTTACCAAAATGACTGGCACGACATGTAGTTGGTCCTAACCAAAGTTCATTTTGATTGGATGTCAAACGTGGCCGCCAGTGGCCATCTTTGTGTACATAGAGTTATATAGAAAAAACCTTTGGCGACTACTCCTCTGAAACTACTTGACGGATTTTCATGAAACTTCACAGGAACGTTGCTCTTGATGTCTAGTTGATCCTAGCAAAAATTCAGATCGGCTGAAGATTCAAGATGGCCACCACAGCTAAAAATAGATTTTAAAAATGTGATTTTGTGGCGATTACTTCTAAAAAACAATAAGAGATATTGATTTGGAACCTTTACCAAAATAACTAGTCCAAACCAATTTCATTTTGATTGGATGTCAAACATGGCCACAGCTGCCATCTTTGTTTACATAGAGTTATATAGGAAAATCTTGTGGCGACTACTCCTATGAAAGTACTTGACGGATTTTCGTGAAACTTCACCGGAATGTTGCTCTTGATATGTAGTTGATCCTAGCAAAATTTGAGGTCGGCTGGATAGTATGGCCATCACAGCTAAAAATAGATTTTAAAAAACACATTTATAGCGACTACTTCTTGAAAACTGTAAGTGATATTTGATATGGGACTTTTCCAAAATGATCAGCATGACATGATTTTGGTCCCTGTTGAACATTATTTTGATTTGACATTAAACAAGGCTGCCTGAAACGGCCATCTTCTTTTACATAGAGTTATGTAGTAAAAACTTGTAGCCAGTACTCCTCTGAAACTACTTGACAGGTTTTCATGAAACTTCACAGGAGTGTTGATCTAGCTATCAAAAACCTATCAGAAGAGCTTCAAGGTCATTGACCTCTTGTTTACTTATTTTTAATGATATTGTCTATAGTTATATATTTATTTATTTGATTAAATGTGTTATATTCACAATGAAGCAGCAAACAAACATGAATTAGAGAAATAAAACATTTTTTCTTCGGTAATTTCCATAATATTTCTCGGGTTACTTTAAAGAGCCGACCTTTAAAGTACCGTAAGGACCCAAATGTACCATGGTGCGTATCACCCAAGCTAAATACCGGTGTTATATAACCGGTATATCGGTAATACCGCGCACCTCTACCAAACATATATTTTTTTCCCAATTTTGGGACAAAATTCCCAAATGAAAGAAGAATTTTTTTTTTTATATATATATATATAAATAGAAGGGAAAAAAGAAGCATTCGTGTGACAAGTACTGATAATGAAATGCTATTAAATGCCTCTGTTGACCTTAGTGTATTGAAAACAGTATTAAGGATACAATTTTTAAATGAATGTTATGTTTTAATTCGCTCTGTTGAAACAAACATAAAACATTTATGATCTATTCTCCAAAATAATTTAAAAAACCTCAGGTTTTCAAATTATACCAATAAATGTTACATTCTAAAAGAATAACAAACAATAGAAGGGTGTTAATTCGCACAGGCAAACATTTATTCGATTTATTAACAACATAATTCAATGGCGATGATTCCGGTTCCTGCTCCTTGAATATTGGAGATCCTGTCAAATGTACCTTATAACATATGAATTGAACAAAGAGCTATAAAGCTCTCACTTAGAGCTAGAAGTTTAAACACTGTAGCTCCTGTTTTCACTGTTTATTGTCCGGAACTCATCACAGCCTATGTCCATCCTTCTTAGAACGGACCACTACAAAAGAACTAAAAATAACAATTGTTAATAACAATTCTTTGAATAATGTCTCGCTGTGCTATATCGCACTGTTATTATATAATTCATCATGATACATAATATGGTTTTACTTGAAATATATTTTCCGTTGTACTTCAGCCATATTTAACCCGTTGGTGCCGTTAAGCATCGTCTATGGTAATACTACGATTATTGTAACTTTATATTAAAGTTCTTAATGACGTAGATGGGTGGGTGGGTGGGTGGGAAAAGCGACTTTACTGTTTGCCTGTCGGATTCGAATGACAGAAAAACCTTTCTGTTCAGTACATGTCAGCGTATACTCGCTTTGCACGTGCAAACGAGTATATAACGCCCTCTAGGAACCGGTTGAAACCTGTATGAACAGGTTCAATGTAACTCATCGAACTTTAAATAATTAAAGAGACACTTTCATAAATTATTTTTTACTGTATTTTTTCCCGATTTTAATTTATGAAAAATCATGCTAAAATTCCCAATTGTTATGGTATGGGTTATGTTTCCAAAGTACAGGGAAAAAAAAAACCACTGACATTGAGTCAAAGAAAGAGTGGGTTGGCAACATACTTGCTTTGTCTCATTGGGGGTGATTGTATCTACCACAAATTACCTAATTTCCCTAAAGGCTATTTAAATCACTGTACCTCATTTCAAAATGAGTGTGTTATCTATCATTAGATGAAAATAAGTGCCTTTAGGGAAGACTTAGAACTAACCTTAAGTACACTAAGGATCAACAGAGTTGAATCACCTACTGTTAACCGGGCACATGTTTCAGCCAAAAGTTTTTGTCCAGCTCATACCGATATCGATTTAGTGATCACAATGTCCTCCAGATGTATGTGTGTCAGTTTGATAGTCCACTGGTGTTTGAATTCAATAGCCTATAAGTGATACATTTTATGTCCACAAGTTTCTTTGGTGGTATTTTTAGAATCGGTGGTAACCATTTCAGATCAATATATTTTGGATATAGAGTTGCTATGGTGGTTAATTTTTACCACTAAAGCTCACAGACATTTAATGTCCTAAGATCCTAAGGTCACAAACCAATTAAGACTTGACCATGCACATGAAATAATAACATAAGGCTATGGACATAACCCCCTAATAAAATCAACCATTTAAGGTAACAAACATGGGTACGTGCATCCGTTAGTCTGTCCATGCGTTCCATTTTCATTTCTTAATATCTTCTTCATTACTTGCCTGATTTTCACCAAACTCCACAAAAATGTTCATTATATGGCTCCAACATCACGCATCACGTAGACAATTTCGGGTCAATGTGACCTCCTTTGAAAAAGTGGTCTGATCTCCGCTACAATATGCATATCTTGCTTCTTTCTCGCAGGGTTTTCACCAAACTCCACCAGAATGTTGATTCTAATTTTGCGCCTAACATCATATTCACAAATTGGAGTCACTGTGATCTACTTATGATGATATATACTGGGTAACCAAACAAGTACCAAGACCACTCATATACAAAGCAAGCAAGCTGCAGTGTAACATTTATCGTTTTATACTATGCTTCCTTGGGTAACCAAATGGGGAACCAGGCCACTGATATATATAAAGCGACCAAGCTACAGTGTCCCGTTTATTGTTGAATATACTATGCTCTCTGAATGTGGAACCAGACCACTTGCATACAAGGTGAACATGCTGCAATGTTGTCATGAATCAAAGCCAAGTTGCACAGCGAATTAGAAAATACATTCTACATATTAACCATGATACAAACTAAAAATGTACAATTTATTTTTTTATATATTTCAGGAAATAGTGCTTGTTGTATTTTTTGGTGTTGAGTATGTAGTGAGATTATGGTCAGCTGGGTGTCGGAGCAAATACATTGGTCTGCGCGGGAGAATCAGATTCGCTAGAAAACCCATATCTATCATAGGTTAGTATATCATATCATGTGTTTATATATAATATATCATTCTAGTATATTATATACATGAGCATCTAGCATATTATATGTATTTATCACATAACTTCCATTGTTAGCCGTGTCGCACACCAATTTTAAATTATGTTCACGTGTAATACAACCGGGAACTTTTGATTGATTTGGCATAAAGGTAACACTGTTCAAATTTTGTTGAAACTATTTATTTTTATTTTTATTACCAAGTCATCCTCTAAGTCATAAACTTATTATTTACCAACAACTACCAACACATAATAATTAATTAGCATTCATCAAGACAGTTTTAAATGCCTGTTTTATACGCCATTTTGAAAAACGGGATGTATTATGGAATGAGGTTGTCCGTACGTAAATTTGTCTGTCGGGCGTCCATAAACAATTACGCTTTCCCGAATTTAACTTCGAAACCATAACACCCACACTCATGAAACTTCATATGTACATTGCCCTGGGTGAGAGGAGGAATCTTAATTGTTTTTGGGGTCAGAAGGCCAAGGTCCCCATGACCTTATATGGAAATATGCATTCTAGATGATAAATTGAAACTACAACCTCAAACCAAATTAAACTTTTCATGTCTTCACACTTAGTGTATTAATGGCAATTGTCATGTCCCAACAGTTTTGGAAAAAGGACCCACAAGATGACATGCCCCAGAGAGCACCTAGTTTGTCTTACAATATCTGTGCCAAGAAAGTACGCTCCCAACTCCTCCCACCTTTCTTGACAAATGGCCATGAACATTTGAGATTTTATTTGCAGGGATATTTTTTAATGAATTTTTGTTGCCTTTTTCTCATGAAATTCTCTGACAGTTCTTGTTGATTTTCTACAGTCATCATGTCCACAATGCAGTGCAACATGCTTCCATGTCCCATGTTCAAAAGTTCTACTTTATCTCACTGACATTGTAACTGTTTATTAAAATGTTTGTTTACATTTCAGATTTTATGGTTGTTACAGCTTCCATTGTAGTTTTGGCTGTTGGCTCCAATGGCCAAGTGTTTGCCACTTCAGCTATTCGGTTAGTATGTCATACTCGTCATAAAGATTATTACCGTATTTCCCCTAATAAGAGCGCTTCCCCTAATATTACCAACCCGCCCCCCCCACCCCTTCCCTCCATTTTCCAAAAACAAATGAAAAAGAAGAAAAAAATGTTCAAAATTCAATACATTTTCCATTTTTTGTATCCAAAAATCTCCCCCAAAACTCAAATTCAATAAAAAAAAAAAAATACATTTTATTAGAAAACATTGGTATTTTGCATAGCCCCGGGTGCTCTATTAGGAGAAATACGGTATATAAATTCTGCATAAACAACTATCGTGTTTCTCAGGGCTCATCCTGGGAATTGTTTTGTTTGGACCTACAATTTTACAAGAAGAGAGTTAAATTTGAAAAAATGAGTCTCAATGAAGAAGCCAATGAGAGCGTCCTCGTGTCCGAATGGTTAACGACATTGCATTGTAAACCTTAAACAACTATCATGTTTCTCAGGGCTTGTCCTGGGAATTGTTTTGTTTGAACCTACAATTTTGTAAGAAGAAAGTTAAATTTGAAAAAAATGAAGAAGCCAATGAGAGCGTCTCCATGTTTGATTGGTTAACAATGTTGCATTGTAAACCTTCTCCTCTCACCGCTGCGAGTTCGAATCCCACTGGGAGCTCGACTTGTAAGTGAGGAGGTGTCGTGAGGTGTACAGTACTGGTTCTACCCAGGAAAAGTGGTGGTCTGCCTCTACCACAAATTTACCGTCATATATAACCTTACATGTGTTGAAAATGATGTAAAACACCATAGAAACGAAACAAACTCAACGCCTTTGATGCACACTGAAAAAAAATACAGTCTAACCAATTTTCCCCTGAGCGGTCTCTTAAACCAGGTTTAACTTTACCGGTATTTCTTTTTAAATAACTCTGTGATGTTAATGTGAAATATCTCTATTTTCAGTGGCGTTCGTTTTTTACAGATACTTCGAATGTTACATGTTGACAGACAGGGTGGTACCTGGCGTCTACTTGGCTCAGTTGTATATATACATAGACAGGTAGGGAACCAGACTTCAAATGCTTAATTTAACAGCCATATTTATACAACCTGCTGATATACTGGAGTCTGTCTGTCTGTCTGTCTGCCTGCCTGTCTGTTTGTCTGTCTGTCTGTCTGTCACTCTGTCTTGTCACTCAGAAATTTAATTCTTTACTATATCGCACAGTTTTCACACAGCAGTGTTACAAATTGCAGGCCAAGTTTATTCTCACTTTCACTCGGTCGGGTTGTAATTTCAGGAGTTATTGCCCTTGACTAGTGTTGGGTAAGATAAAACGAGACTGTCGAAAACACAAGAATGTCATCCAAAATTGTATGCATTGTTTCATACAAGTGACAAAATTTCTTTTCCTCAATTCATCATTGGTTCAATTGCCATCACATGACCACCAATATTATGTAATTTGGACTTCTGTGAGTCTGCTAGAAAGAGATGTCTACTTTTGTTATTAAAAGTAAATGAATTATGATGTTCTTCTTGATAATTAGAAATAATATGTCATACAATAATTATGGTACATCAGGCTTTGGAGCTGAATTTGTTTTTTAAAAAAAATTAGCTATGATATGACAAATTTAAAACATGAAATGGTTCAAAGATAAAGATGGAACATTAACAGTTTATATTACATATCTGTCTGTGATTTGTATAGGAAATACAGGGAATGGGAAAGCTATATCTACTCGTTTGCTCTACTGGGAAATATTTCCCAGTACGGAACATTGCTCGGCCTTTTCCGTCAGTGACGGGAACGCTAAATGACGTTGCAAATGACATTCCGATTGTTTTACGGACGTCGTTGTCAGATTCCACCACTAGGGAATAACTATTACGGAAATTAACGAAAGAGTTCCGATTCCACTTGTTTTGTTTGTATGACGTAACGTCGTCTTGGCGTTCTCGTGCAAACTGGTGTAAAAAGGCGTGAATCATTAGAAATACTAATAAAATATCATTTTAAATTATGTAATATATAGTTTAATAACCAGTGTTTTTGAGATACTGAAATTACCTCTCTCGGTAGAGAAATGGCCCCGATATAAGAACTCGTAGAGGTAGTGAAATGGCCCCGATATAAGAACTAAGTCTTGTGCTCCGCACTTGTTCTTATATCGTGGCCATTCCTCTACCTCAGGAGATATTTCCCGTATCTCAAAAACAGTGGTTATTAAACTCTATACTATATTTAAAGTGAAATAATTAATATTTATAACAACAAGTCATATCAGGCCATATAGGAATAATAAATAAATAAATAGCTGTCAGATGGGTTACCTCTGCGATTTCTGCAAATAATGATAACATTGCAATGCAATTTCAATTTTTTACTGCCAAGTTTAAAATATATTACGTATGCACGTAATCATAGACAGGAAATACCTTCTTTGGGTCTTTCATTTTTAGCTCGACTATTCGAAAAATAAGAGAGCTTATGTAATCACCCCGACGTCGGCGTCCAACAACAAGATTTGCGTGTAAGCTGTGTTTACAAGCCTATATCTCTTACATTTCTTATCCTAGCAATTTTGGTTCCTGTAACCCCTGGGCTCCCATGGAACCCAAATTATGATAGCCCATAAAATGTGTCCCATTCCACATCAAAATTTGCATGTAAGCTGTGTTTACAAGTCTATATCTCTTACAATTCTTACCCTAGCACAACCAAATTTGGCCATTAGCTTCCTTATAGCATTATCTTAAGGGCTGCTTAAGTAATTTTGCTTCCTGTAACCCCTGGGCTCCCATGGAACCCAAATTCTCATAGCCCTTAAAATGTGTCAGTTTCACATCAAATATTGCGTGTATGCTGTGTTTACAGGTCTATATCTCTTACATTTCTTGTCCTAGCTGAACTTAGTTTTGGAACTAGTTTCCTGATAGTATGTTGTAAAGGGTTGGGTAAGTAATTTTGTCTTCTGCAAATTCTGGGCTCCAATGGAACCCAAATTGTGATGGCCCATAAAATGTGCAATAAAGGCAGATCTAGGTTTGCATGTTAGCATGTATATATCTATAATTGTTGTTTGGGATTTCTTATAGCATTATGCATCTTATTCATACTTCACCCATATTGGGGCATGGGCTCCCTCCTCATCCCCCACCTGCACCCCCACCCACCCCCACTCCCACCCCACCTACACACACTTTTTTTTTTTTTACATATTTCTGTGATGTTTTAGTCAACTCTTACACATATATGTTGCCCCCCCCCCCCACCCCCCTATTTTGGCATAGTTGTGTCTTTGGTAGTGCATCCTTTTGGATGTATGGATTTCATCTGTGACCTTGACCTACTTTTTGGAGCTGATGACTGTTAGCTCTACTGGCCAAGGGCTTTCATTTTTCATCCGATCTGTACCAAACTTTAACAGTTTGTTAATATCAATGAAAGCTTGTACAAGTTTGAAAAACAGCCAAATCGGACCAGTAACAGTGGAGTTATGGCCCTTGATTTAGTTAAAGATGCTATATTTTGCCTTGTTAATATGTTAGGGCTTTCATTTTTCATCTAATCTTTATCAAACTTTACAAGATGTTTTGCTTTTTTTTTTTATTATTACTATATTTTTTTTTTTTTTTTTTTTTTTGATTATTAATTTTCTTTTTATTAGCTCTACTGATCAGAGATCAGCAAAGCTTATGTCGTGGTGCGGCGTCCGTCGTCCATCTGTCCGTCCGTCCGTCCGTCTGTCCGTCTGTCTGTCCGTAAACTTTTATTTGTAGCGACAACTCCTCTGAAACTACTGGATTTATATTCATGAAACTTTACAGAAATGTTGCCCATAAAGTCTAGTTGATCCTAGCAAAAATTCATGTTGATGTGAAATCCAAGATGGCCGCCAAAGCTAAAAATAGAGTTTTAAAATACAAGTTTGTAGCGACTACTTCTTCCAAACTATAAGTGATAATGATATGGGACTTTTTCTAAAATGATCAGCATGACATGATGTTGATCCTTGTAAAAAATCGTTTTGATTCAACGTTAAACATGGCTGCCAGTGGCCATCTTTGTTTACATAGAGTTATATAGTAAAAACTTGTAGCGACTACTCCTCTGAAACTACTTGACGGATTGTCATGAAACTTTACAGGAATGTTGCTCTTGATGTCTAATTGATCCTAGCAAAAGTTCAGATCTGCCAGAAATTCAAGATGGCCGTCACAGCTAAAAATAGATTTTTAAAAAATAAGTTTGTAGCGACTACTTCTTGAAAACTATAAGTGATATTGATATGGGACTTTTTCTAAAATGATCACATGACATGATGTTGATCCTTGTGGAAAATTATTTTGATTCGACGCTAAACATGGCTGCCAGGGGCCATCTTTGGTTACATAGAGTTATATAGTAAAAACTTGTAGCGACTACTCCTCTGAAACTTCTTGACGGATGTTCATGAAACTTCACAGGAATGTTGCTGTTGATGTCTAGTTGATCCTAGAAAAATTTCAGGTCGGCCGGAAATTTAAGATGGCCGCCACAGCTAAAAATAGATGTAAAATAAATAAGTTTGTAGCGACTACTTCTTCAAAACTATAAGAGATATTGATATGGGACTTTTTCTAAAATGATCAGTATGACATGATGTTGGTCCTTGTCGAAAATCGTTTTGATTTGACGTTAAACATGGCTACCAGCGGCCATCTTTGTTTACATAGAGTTATATAATGAAAACTTGTAGCGACTACTCCTCTGAAACAACTTGACGGATTTTCATGAAACTTCACAGGAATGTTGCTCTTAATGTCTAATTGATCCTAGCAAAATTTCAGGTCGGCCGGAAATTCAAGATGGCCGCCACGGTTAAAAATAGATTTTCAAAAAACAAGTCTAGCGACTACTTCCTGAAATCAAAATCAATCAGTAGAGCTTCAAGGTCATTGACCTCTTGTTTTTATTTATTTAAATATCTTTTCTTTTTTTTCATTGGATTTATTGATTGATTTTTTTTTTTTTTTATTTCATTTTTTTTTATTTTATTTTTTTAATGACTTTTTTCATTTTTTTGTTGTTGTTAATGCCGTGTTAGCAGGAAGCATTGCAATGATTTCTAGTTGTGCCTATTGAGTTTTTTTACGGTTCTTTGATTTTTGATGGAGTTGCGGCACCTTGACATTTTTACTTTTAAATTTCTTGTCAGGGCTACTCCTCCTAAACGCTCTGTTGGATTTCGACGAAACTTGGCAGGAAGCATCAGTAAGATGTCTAGTTGTGCATGTCAAGCTTTTGTTCCAGTTTGCTGATTTATGAGGGAGTTATGGCACTTTGACATTTTTACTTTAAATTTTAAATTTCTTGTCGGCGCTACTCCTCCTAAACGGCTTGTTGGATTTCTACAAAATTTGGCAGGAAGCGCCAGTATAATGATGTCTAGTTGTGCAAAGCGCAGTTTATCAATGAAATCTTGGACAAGTTCGAAAACCAGCTAGATCTTGTTAGTAACGACAGGTTATGGCCCTTGATTTGTTGAAAAATGCTTTATTGTATTTTCCTTTGTTAAATCTGTAGTTACTTCATTTTTTATCTGATCTTTACCAAATTTGTTTAGAATGTTAATATAACCTCCTCCACACCACCCCACCCATTTTTAGCTCTTCTGATCAGAGATCAGCAGAGCTTATGCCGTGGTGCGGCGTCCGTCGTCCGTCTGTCTGTCCGTCCGTCTGTCCGTCCGTCTGTCTATCCGTCCGTTAACTTTTATTTGTAGCGACTACTCCTCTGAAACTACTGGCTGGATATTCATGAAACTTTACAGAAATATTGCCCATGAAGTCTAGTTGATCCTAGCAAAAAGTCATGTTGATGTGAAATCCAAGATGGCCACCAAAGCTAAAAATAGATTTTGAAAATACAAGTTTGTAGCGACTACTTCTTGAAAACTATAAGACTTAGTGATATTGATATGGGTTTTTTCTAAAATGATCAGTATGACATTATGTTGGTCCTTCTCAAAAATCGTTTTGATTCGACGTTAAACATGGCTGCCAGCGGCCATCTTTGTTTACATAGAGTTATATAGTAAAAACTTGTAGCGACTACTTATCTGAAACTACTTAATGGATTTTCATGAAACTTCACAGGAACGTTGCTCTTGATGTCTAATTGATCCTAGCAGAATTTCAGATCGGCCAGAAATTCAAGATGGCCGCCACAGCTAAAAATAGATTTTTAAAAAATAAGTTTGTAGCGACTACTGCTTGAAAACTATAAATGATATTGATATGGGACTTTTTCTAAAATGATCCAGCATGACATGATGTTATCCGAGTCAAACATTATTTTGATTCGACGGTTAAACATGGCTGCCAGTGGCCATCTTTGGTTACATAGAGTTATATAGTAAAACTTGTAGCGACTACTCCTCTGAAACTACTTGACGGATGTTCAATGAAACTTCGCAGGGAATGTTGCTCTTGATGGTCTTGGTTGATCCTAGAAAAATTTCAGGACTCGCCGGAAATTCAAGATGGGCCCGCCACAGCTAAAAATATATTTAAAATAAATAAGTTTGTAGCGACTACTTCTTGAAAACTATAAGAGATATTGATATTGGACTTTTTTCTAAAATGATCAGCATGACATGATGTTGGTCCTTGTCGAAAATTGTTTTGATTCGACGTTAAACATGGCTGCCAGCGGCCATCTTTGTT